>CM073770.1:121970373-122169517 GCA_037158775.1 Hetaerina titia | reverse complement strand
TATCTAGGAGTAAGACTTAACAATGAAAATAAGATATCCACGGAGATCAACCAAAGGGTAATGGAAGGTAACAGGGCATACTTTGCAAATGTAACAATTCTCAAATCAATGTTACTATCAAGGAACACAAAAATGAAGATCTATAAAACGCTTATTAGACCCGTGGTAACTTATGGAGCTGAAACATGGACATTAACAAGTCAGGATGAGGAAACACTTAGACAATTCGAAAGAAAAATGTTAAGGAGAATCTATGGCCCAATTAGAAAAGGAGAGAGATGGAGAATTAGAATGAACATGGAGATAAATGAATTACTTACTAGAAGGGAAGGACATAGTTAGATTTGCCAAGTCACTGTGGTTGGGTTGGGGCATGTAGAAAGGATGGAAAATGACGGAATGCCCCAACTGATACTTAATAGCAAGATGGAAGGAGTCAGAAGAAGAGGTAGACCCAGGAAGAGATGGCTACAGGATGTGGAGGATGACTTGAAGGCAATGGGAGTTACAAGATGGAAGGAAAAAGCAAGAATAAGAACTGAATGGAGGCATATCTTAGAGGAAGCCAAGGCCCACACCGGGCTATAGAGCTGCAGATGATGATGATGATAATTCCTTGGAACATTTCTTGAACTAATATGAAGGTAAATATTTAAAATGAAGTTTTTTTCCTTTTGTCATCTTGAACGGTCTATTCATTTCCTATTACGCATCACCTTTTAATGATGAAAAAAAAGTATTGCATTAGGATTCATGGCAGGGAAATTATTTTCTGAATCTTTCAGATGGCTGTGTATTTTAATCCAGTCGATTTAATCTTTCTATACTGCATGGGAATCATTTTTCGTACCGTCAGATTTTATTAATGCCCTGGGTGACACTTGAGAAGATTTATTAAAAAGATTATAAATGCGTTTTATTTTATTTATTATCATGTCTATCGCTATTCTGTCGAGGTCTGATTCTCTGGTTGCATAATTCCATCGTCTTGAATCGACAGCGCTCTATTTAGTACATACAAAGTGAAGCCCTGAAGAAGGCATAAGGAAATTGATGGAGGAAAGTGTTTTTCTCATCCGCCCAAAGGAAAAAAATGTAAAGAGAAGGAGATTTCTGTATGCAAATCGCAGCTCGCATCTTGTCTATCCATGCGTCCATGAGTTCCGTCTCCACAACTTCGGTGTGAAATCAATTGGCGCACGAGATGAGTTACCTTCGAGTGGCGATTCCACATTTCATTCGACGAGCGTCGGGATGACGTCCAGTCACGGGACCAGCCGCAAATATGATGATAATACATTCACCGCCTTCTCTTCTACTTTCGCCATCCTCTCCGTCTTTCCTTCCATGTTCCTGTACTGACTTTAAAATTTTTACCCTTCATTCCCTGGAAAACGGTACTGAAAACGTCATCTTTATTGGCGTGGCAACCTATAGTTTTCTCGAGTAAAAATTTAACGGAGGACTTCCAATAGTGAAAAATACAGCAAATTTCTAAAATGATAAAAAAAACGCTTTGGCCCGAGAACCAGTCTCAAAAATTTGAATTTACGCTACTTCATCGTCGTTTAAACTTCGTGGCTAAAATTGGAAATAGAAGGCGGTAGAATAAACGGTGACGTGATAAGGGTTTAATACATTTCACATCCTCCATCGCTAAAGTGCTGCACTTTGTCGGTCTGGATTGTTAGCCGACAGTAACAAAGCACTTTTATTTCACTAAGGCCAAATTATACTGCACTTTTAAGAAACTGCGGGAGATACCGCAACAGTAAGTTTTAACGGAGTCATCCGCTATGTGCATAATAATGTAACAATTTCAGAGAGTAAAAATCATTCGCCTTGGATATCGAGGGATCCGGGTTCGAATCCCGGTCAAGGCGAATGATTTTTACTCTCTGAAATTGTTACATTATTATGCACATAGCGGATGACTCCGTTAAAAGTTACTGTTGCGGTATCTCCCGCAGTTTCTTGAAAGAACAGCCTAAGTGTTTGAAATTGGCTTTAACCTCGTGGACTGTGGCGCCTCGCGCACGACTACGAATGCCTGTGACATTGTATGTACGGTATTTCGTCACAACATCTTGTTCCTTTAAAGCCCCCAAAATTTCAGAGTGTAAGAGGACGTCTCGGTAGCTTAAATGGTTAAAGCACTCGGCCGGATATCGAGGGATCCGGGTTCGAATCCCGGTCAAGGCGAATGATTTTTACTCTCTGAAATTGTTACATTATTAAATACTGCACTTGTTCCTTTTCCAGTAGCCCTCTATTTCCACTTTTGTGTTTCATATCTTTAGTCAATCGTGACAAACCTAAGTAACCAGAACATAACCCACCTCCTTATGGTTTTATTCGCCGCGACGAGGTCTGGTCTATCCGATGCCTAAGGCACCTTCCAAAGTCTTTCTTTGAAACTCGAGCGACGAAATTCCTACACTTGAGTGCTTGCTCTATGGCACATAACTTGAGACATGCGCACCTGAAAAATGTGATACAATAGAGAGAGCTTTCCAATTCCATCTTAAATTGTAAGCGTTGAATCAAATCCATGGGAAATTTCATTTCTATTCGTCTTTCCTTCCGCTTGCTACCTCATCACTCACCTCTTGGCACACACACATTTATGCTTCGTATATGTTCATTTCATCGACGGGTGACTCTCCTCTTTAACCGAGACTTTTGCAAAAACAGTTACAAACCGCGCCCTCTTTTCTCACTTGGGTCATGCGACTAAGCTTTTTATTCGCCCTTTAAAGCTAATTTATCTCTTTAGCGAATTCTCGAAAAAAACCGCCGTCAATTGGGAGAGGAGGTTCAAATCTCAGTTCGAGTTCTCCGCCCGAGGACGTGCTGCTGCTACTTTCAGACCCTTTGGGCAGATTAGCTAGTTTAATATGTTAACCGAGTGCTGCCCAACAGGTTTTTCGCCACCATGTGATGAGAGTACAATAATTTAAAATCACTCTGCTGAAATCCTTTATTCTTTGTAAAATCATTAATTGAAATGTTTTTTCTTTCAAAGAGTAAAGGAAGAAATCCGTAGATTTGTCGTAGTCTATGTCCATACGGTATTTTTCCTATTTAAATAAATAAATTATAAACCTCTTATTATTATAAGGTAATCAACCGGTTAAGGTAAGTTTATGGATGGAAACAACTGCTAAATAAATATTTTGTGACTCCAAAGAAAACACAATCCAGCAACCTACTCTGCATCAGATCTCTCTTCATCTCTGTAATCCTCTTATATTTTTTCTTAATTACAGAGCCATAAAACAGAGGTGTTGTATGGCAGCCGTAAATTTTTTTAAATGTGACCTTGTTGCGCTTTTTTCTATGTTTATTATAGCTTACTTGGATTATTAAGATTCACCACAGTTAATCCCTTACAAAATATTTCAGGGTTATTACAATAAATATTAAACATTGAGTTTCTCATTTTTAATGAATTTGACTAAATCAATGTTCATCATGGTAGTAGGTTCACCCATAAAGAAGTAAGTTATGCGTAGGACTGTACAAATTACCTATTTTTTGTTTTTAGTCCATGACTATTCTTTTGGGATAGCAAGGGCCCCGGATTACGCCTCGAGAAATACTTTAATTCTCGCATGCAGTGGCGCATGGACTTCTCGTGGAAGAGGATGTAAACCCCTACTGGTTAATTGTGGGGCTTTTCAGAAAATATTTCGCTTTCGTTTGCCGAGAGAAAAAAAGAACTTTCCCCAATCCTTGCTCCTCACGAGCTCCATCCACTCTATTTCCCCTCCCTTCCCCGAGACTGGATGCTGTCGCAGCGCACCCATGACGTGTGTGCCATTGTTCCCCTGTTTTCCTCAAAACCTCTTCGTCTTATTTGTTCGAGAAAGTTGCTTTCCCCGTTGACTTTTGTCACATTTCATCTGACTTACAGAAACGTGGTTTCTCGGATCGCTGGGAAAAAAGACGCCTTATGAAGCGCGACCTTGCCGAGTTTATGCGGAATCCACGTGTTTAATGTGATCCACTTTAGTCACCGACTAAATAGGGAATGAAAAAACTGTGTGTCTTTCCACCGGCATGAGGAGGCGGATAAGAGGAAGAGAGGTGGGGAAAGAAGAGGGAGACCATCAAGTCTTTTTAGTTCTCGCCTTTGCGCAAGTCTCGTTTTCCAGCCCTAACCGCAATTTCGTAAAAAAAGGAAGGAAATATTTCAAAAACAAGCCTCAGGAATTACGAAAATCTGGTCTTGATGTAAAGTCCCACGTAACGAGTTCGGCACAGCGTTTTATATGTGCATATGTATGTGTATGTATTTTTGTATGTTTGTGTGTGTGTACACACACACCCATGAACAGTGGCTCTCACGGGAGCACCTCGCGGCCATGATCGAATTTTGAGTATGAACCCCTCGTTACCAGATTCATTTATCCACGTGATATTTTTCTTTTAGAGCCTCGAAAAATTGCCGGCCCCGGTGGCGGTTACCCCGGCGGGGTAACGTCCTCGTCTACCAACTGAGAGGTCACGGGTTCGATTCCCGTCTGAGTGGATTTTTTCTCCATCCAGGCTTGGCTGTATGTAATTGTCTTCAATGTAATGTATGTAAGGGTTAGGTGGAAGAAGGGACTATTAAGTCTCAACCTCGCCCAATTAAGTCGATAATAAATAAATAAAATAAATAAATAAAAATCTTCCAACTAAAAGCAAATTTTCCACTCACCGATAGTCAAGGTTAATACATAACGGTTGCAAAGTTGCAAGAATAACAGTACCACTGAAGGAATTACCTAAAAAATAAACTAAACGCACGTTTCCCGTGTCGTTCCTAGTGTTCGACTCATAATTTGCTATCTGATATAAAAGTCGTGTATTCCATATGTCTCGTGCAAATTATCTTTGAAATTCCTCGAGATACATTGTAAGAATCACTAATGCCGTGAGGAAAGATGTGTCAACCCCACTTCTTGATAGGGAAATCCAAAGGCCGCGCAGGAGACGTTTGCGACACTCGAATGTAATGTGTATTCCCTCTCATTGTAAGTGGGGCAGCAAGCGGAATGCGTTTGGCAGAGCTTGTCCGAAATATTTTTGTTCCAGCTTCACACTCGGGCACCTCGGCTGGAAGAATCCGTCGGACGACCCCTCAACCGCAGTTTGGAGCGGGTGCGAATTTTTGGGGAGTCGGGAGAATTGGGTTAGTTAGATGGCGAGAGATATCCGCGGGATGACCAGTCCGTCGTTAGGAGATGGGGAAGACGGAGGGATCTCTCATTCCTCTCTCCCTCTGCGGCGTTAAAAGCGTCGGATCAATTTGCCGTTAAGATGAAAGCGTACATAAAATGCTTTCGCGTGCACGTTTATGGTGTGGAATGGCGTTTGTGACCGAGTGTCCACACGTTTGGAAGAGAAGAGCGTGGTGAGAGAAGCCGGTCTGGTGGAAAGAAGAAAGGTGAGCTCGGGGACGGAGAGAGGGAGAGGTGTGGAGGAAGGTGTGCTTTCTGTTTAGGAGAGCCTTCTGGAATATAGCTTCCAACTTCGCTGTCCCGAAATCCCATAAAGACTTTCGGCTTATCAGTTGACTCTGACCCTTCGGTGTAATGCAGATAGGCGGCTAGAGTTTTCACTCGTCAAACAATCCTCGGGCGCCCGGTTCTTGATTGAAAAGGTAAAAATTATTTGGTTTGGATACCGTTATGCTAAAAAATGTTTACGGGCTCATTCCCACCCATACGAGTCTTTGGTTCGACCTATACATTGTATGAGGATTTGCAGTGGACTTGAAGCTCGCGAACTGAATAAATGTCAAGAATCAGGCCATGGCCAGGCCACTTCTGTATCGAGGGCATGCCTCATTAGTTGTCAGCATGTGATTCCCATAGTTTGTCAATTCCGTCGCGAATGGGTAATTTTCACGTGAGTGGTCCGGGAACCTGTCCTTTGGCTCCTGTAATGGCACCATTAGTTACTTGCTCCGAGCAATTTTTAGCAATTGACAAAAGTGGTGTATTGGTTTTAATCGTTTTGGGTTCATAAAAATCGTGTGATATTATCACATTTATGCTCTGTACCATTGTTAAAAGTCTAATTATTTTCTGAATATTAGTTAGCAGTGCACTGTTACAGATTAAGCTGCAAAGTTTACATACAGCACGTACGTTTTCGGGTATGGTACGTATTTTCGGTTCGGGTCTTTTTATTAGAGGCCTCCATTTGAATAATCACCTTTTTACTGGCACAATTATATAACTTTTAAAATCCCTTAATAACTTAATAACGCATAAGCACTGTTTGCTTTCATAAATCTTACATTTTAAAATGTATGAACTTATCTCCCTGAAGCAAACGGCAGCAATCACGTTCACGTGTTAATAAACACGAACTTGAGTCGCCAGCCACAGAAAACATTCCGGTCCACACCCATCATACCGGATCGGACTTTTTTAATTTTGATAACCATAAAATTACCGGAACGTAAATGAGAACGGCCTCTCGGCCTCTTTCTTGAAGAGCAGGTTAAAACTGCTCGATATTTATCTGCCCTCCCCCATCCTGTTAATATATGATGCATCTTAGAAGGTGCTTATTGTGAGAATTATTAACTGTTTATGGGAACTCATAAAAATTTAAGACGCTAAAATGTATTTTGAATCAAAAAAGCCGTGGATATGCCGCCTTGTCGAAATCTTGAATTTCAACTTCCCTGAGAAGTATACTTTGATCTATGAAGTCATACCTACGGTTAAATCGAGCGACGGTAAAATATCTAGGACGGCTGGGATTCAAATGAGATACTCATTTCTTGTTTCCTCCTAACTGCTGGACACTTATTTTAAACTTAAGTATTTCCCAAGTATACTTTGTATAATTTCTCATGGCAAATTGTTATTTGAGAAAGCCATAGGATTTCTTAGGAGTTGTCAATCCTTGGATTGGTTCATACTCGTATGCATCTTCCAACCTATGTTTAGTTTTTCCCCATCTCTTCATTTAGATCGTTACAATTATTCCGTTGGCTTGTTGGATTCAATCATTTATTTCTTCGAGCATAACTTTTAAAGACAGTCATATAACAAAAATAAACGTCTGTTTGCAACAGTTAACGGTGCCTGTATGAAAGGCCCACTTAATCTTCACGTTGGTCTTTCTTCGACGTCCATTGTAATGTCTTACGTTATGCAGTATTTTTACTTCAAACATATTTGCACTTTCAAGAAACTGCGGGAGATGCCGCAACAGTAACTTTTAACGGAGTCATCCGCTAACATGCATTTCATTGCAACAATTTCAGGGTGCAAAAATCATTCGCCTTGACCGGAATTCGAGCCCGGATCCCGGTCAAGGCAAATGATTTTTACACTCTGAAATTGTTACAATATTAGTAATTGTTTTTATTGCCTGGATATTGGAATTATTGTGGCGGAAAAGAGAAACAAGATATGCGAGCGGGTCGCGAACGACATGTTATGGCTATTGCGTAACCAGCTTCATGTAGAATAGAATTTTACATAAATTGCTAAATTTGTTGTTTTTGCATTTACTCTCATGAAACGCATTGGATGATTTATGATTTTAGTGGGAGTCATAAAGAATTAAATATGTTTATGCCTCGATTCTTTCATTGCGAGAAATCTCAGTTTGTTAAAGGTCATGGAATTATTAAGAATTCTTCAAGCTCTGCCAAAGAGCGATAATGCAGGTAAGGGCGTGTCTCCCTTAGTTGATGTGTTTGAAGTGAGAGTTGGCCCAGAATATAAGGAATGCGAAGTACTTGCCGAGAATATAGAGACGGAACGTAAAATCTGAGTCAAAACTTGAGAAATACTGCGATAGAAGAACGGAGATGGCATTGCATTGCGTTTTAATTGAAAGTAGATGGAGTATATGCTTGATTTTTTGACGCTTCCTACTTATAATATCCGGAATTTTTTACAGCTTATTTTTACTCTTTATGCACAAGCATCACGTAATCTGAGACCATTTCGGTTATCGTTAGTGACGCTTCTTGAGCTGTGATCAGCATAGATACGTCGCTTTGAGAAAGTGTTCTGAGAGATGTGAAACCTAGATGTACAAGTTTAGAGGCAGATTACGCCCGTGAAATATATGTCTTAAAAGGATAATAAATACAGCGAAGCAGCTGTATAACCACAAAAAAAATTACCGAGGAACACGATAAAGATATGCGGAGGCGCGATATAGAAGCGAGGAATCCATGTCCAGCCATTTAAAAACTATGTAAAGGGAGAGAAAACTGCCGGAGTTCAAATTGGGGCCAAAGCATTGCCATGGGGAAGCCCCTCGGGAAGGAGGGGGAGAGATGCCTCCGATCGGGACGCCAGCATTACCTCAGGCGGGTGATCACAGAGTTACCCGGTAGGTAGAAGTGCGATGGTGGCGCACGTGTGGTGAGGCTTGAAGTTACCTCGGTGATAACACTCCCTTAATGATTTTCCATCGCCATTGCCGAGATGCAACCATTACCGCCGTCCCGTTCCTGCTCCTCATACCCTTTCCCGCCGACCGCCGATTCCGGGCCTCAATTTGATCCCGGCCCCCAGTCGCAACGGACCCCGACTCTCCACTCCCCCCCGCCCCCGCCGCTTTTATCTCCTCCTGCTCCATCTCCGGTGGGCCACGGTCAAAGGTGTTATCCGCCTCCCACGTTTCACGGGGCAATTTCGCTCAATAGAAGGGAGGGACCCAAAAGGAGCAGGCATTAAAGAAAGGTGAACGGAATAAGAAAGTCCGTTCAAAAAGATCAAAAGAGCGGGGAGTGAGTGTGGAAAATAAAGGAATGACCCCCACATCTTCATTATCTTTTGGCCATCTGAGAACTTTGTTTCGCGGAAATTGCCGTCTCTGCGTTTTACTTTACCGCTTGTTCGATTTGAGGAGGTTTTTCGTAATTGCAGAGGACGTGGGAGAAGGGAGTTTTGATTTCTATTCTTTCTGCTCGGTTGCTTCGAGTGTACGATGGCTGAGATTCGTTAATGCGACTCGCTGAATGTTGCACAGCTTCTTTGATATTGGTGACCGTGGGCCAGTGCCGATGAGCCAAGCTCATACGCAATTGTTCCCCATCAAAATGCCGCGTCAAAAGGGAAACTAATTATGATTTCTATTTTTGAAATATCACACTCTCTAAGCACTTTCTGGTCACTGAAATGATGCACGATCATGCCTTGTGCAACTCCTGCCATGGCTCGCTACCACGCCGATTCATTTTACTGCCATTGTTTGATGATTTCATGCCCATTACGTCTTTATGAACAGGCAAGACATTCGAATTGGCAGCATCTTGAGAATGCAAAAACAAAACCAGGAAGTTGATGGTTGAGTGATGCGGGGAAAGCTTTCCTTTCGAGAGTTTTTGCCTTTTTGCGGCCCGTACGTACTATCTCTTCGAGTTCTCACGCGTAGCATCGTTGGGAATACGGTCGGGATCCCCGTGTGAGTGTCAGGGTAATGCAATGACCGTCTAGAAGCAGAGAATGTGATCCTAGAGGGTATTAATTTATGATTGGACGGGTAGAGAAAAAGCATCAATTCCCTTTCATCTGGGAAGCCACAATATGGCACTTACGGAACTCAAACACAGGCCGCTGGATGGATATAAAAACTTGACTTTTAAAAACTGTCATCAAGACATCTCATTTTTAAGGACTTAGTTCCTCATCCCTCGACAATTCAATGGTATTTAATTGAAGTTGTAGTACCTATTTACATTGATAAACTTCGTTTTGAAAAGTGCACGGAAATAATACGACAGTTTCAAGCTGAATTTTAATTAATAATTTAATAAAGCTTTTCAATCTTGTATTTTAAATATTTAGATGATTGAATCACCTAAATAACTCCATTAAATTAAAACAATTGGAGCATAAGACAAGAAATATTTCGTTGCATTCTGGTGTTTATAATGTTGGGGTTCCATGCTCTTCTTTTTTTCATGAGATTAATGGATATTTTCCAAAATACATTTTACCGTCTTTACTCCTAAAATATTTCAACGATCTTCAGCCAAATGTGGGTCATTTTCTTTTTCATTTTTGGAGAAGCGAATAAAAAATCCTGTCACATAGCATAAGTTTATTACGACAAAATTAGAATAAATTTGAAATTACAGAGTTAAATTTGTTTTTGGCCATGTGACACGTTTACTTCACGTAGCATAATGTTCTAAGCATTGCTTTTTAGCGTTTGCAATAAATTGTCCAAGTTCTATAAGTCCTGTGAGTATTTTCCGTAAAAATGCGAGCAACGCATAGTCATTTTTTCAAGTAAGTATATTCTATAATGTAGCAATCGTATACGAGAATAACTTATGGGCGCTGTTTAGCTTCCAAGGCATTGATTGAATCCTTAAGAAATGATTTGCATGAAGTTTATAATTAACGTGTTCCGTTAGCAACAAGAAATTGCACCAGAGCAAGACAAACTACAAAGGAGAGGTGTTAAATTTTGAACAGGTTATCTCATAACTGTTGTTCCCTTCTTCGGAAATATTGATGGCTCTATCTACTGAGGGAGACCGAAGGTATTTTGGCCAGGTTCGTTTTCAACAGGAGGACATCAATATTTCATTTGTTTACGCTCTTCCCCTCCCTTTACAGCTCATTCCTCCTCCATTTACATACCCCATCACCATTTCCTGGGGAATTACGGGCTTCATTTCGAGGAGTCAGCTCTTTTTAATTCTCCGGTCACGAACGGCCAATCAATTCCGCTCCCCGCTCGGTCTTCCCCCCTCACCGCTCCCCCCCCTCCTCGGCTCCCCGGCTCGACATCCACGTCGACGGCGCCGTTCCCCAGTCGCCACGCCTTTGACTCATTTCTGAAATAGGACGCCTAAAAATCCTGGTGGCAACTCCTACCTATTGTGGTGCGGGGAGGGGTTCAGGTGGTGCATGGAAGGGGCGATATATGAGGTGGAGGTGTGGTTATCCACCAGCGGTACCACTCCTTAATTCTTTTACGCGACCCTATTTTAAACTTAAAAGAAAAAGGACAAATGAAAAACAATGGTCCCGTTATTGTTAAGCTCAAGGAGTGAGCGTGATATTTTTTGTGCGAGGGCGTACGTTATTCCTGGGCGTACCATTTGTCATTCCCTTCCATTGCCTGGTTTTAACGGCGGGGACTCTCGGGGTGTGGGTGCGTCTTCTACGGCCTCCGAAAGTGCCTTTTATTTCTCCTCGAGGAAATCTTCCACGAGATAGGTCGTCCCCCGAGGGAAAAGGTCTCCGAGCGATGATGGAGGGAAAGTGCGAAGGGAAGAAGAGCCAGGGTGAGGGCGTCCAATCACTCAGGTGCTGCCGCCGGAGCGAGAAATCCTTCGATCGTCGAAGTCACCCAGAGCACTTTGCCAGAGACCTACGCGTCCTCGCCCCTCGCTCGCCTCGGCTATCCTCGCTCGCCTTCTGACTCCACTGTGGTCGAATGTCCACCTCTCCAAGTCCATAGCCCCTTGTATAGTTTTTATTTAATATTTAATTATTATTGAATTTAGTAAAAGCTGTAAATGTGTGTTTAATGGCGATTTAAAAACCTTTCTAAACTTAACACCGATATTCCTCAATCGGAAAAAAATTCCTCGTTGAATGTTAATAATACTTTAAAAATAATTTAACATGAACATTCTACGAGTAATTTGAGAAGCATTTATTCACACTAGTTTTGTGCCCAACCTTCTTTTTCTTCGACAACATGTCCATGTCATTTTTTCGGCAAAGATTTGTAATCATGTACACGGGATGAGGATGTAAGGATCTTCTGAAGTTTTTATTCGTAATGCGTTCTTCGGTGTCTGGAATTTACGGCCAATAGCATTTAATTTTATATTTTTGAACTTAAATGAGACCATCCGTCATTCATTCGTTAAAATCTAAACGCTGCAGTGTCATCAAGCTGTTGGGTTCACTAACGTAATTAAATAATTTATCGTAATTTGCTTTCTTGAATGATATATACTCGGTATCTCTCGAATGAGATCATTTTGCACGCGTTCGAACATCAACGGGGTAACGTATAGGACCGAAAGCTACGGTTAACATCGGAGTCGTGATTTTTCCATTTGACTGCCTTGGGAACCGGAAAAGCGGGAAGTAGTCCATAAAGTTAATATTTGCCGGAGATAAATCACGGAGTGGATGAAACTCTCGGGGCAAAGGGAGAAAGAAATAAAGGAAGAGAGAAGGGCTTGGTGCAAAGAGCGAGGAGTGGGAGGACGGCCGGGCGGCGTGGGTGGACGGAGCAAGGGGCGGCTTGCTCGCTCGCTCACTCGCTTGCCTTTGAGAGCATATTTTTTGCGTAGGGTGCCCTTAACAGCTCTATCTGATGAAAGAGCCGTCACAAATTTTTGGTGCCCTACCCGCGGCGCGAGCTGGGTCCAGGCCCCGCCCAGGAATAAATCTCGCTAACTGGGTGGTGGTGCCCGCGGTATGCCGGGAGGCGAGGTCCATTTGGGAGTAAGGAGGGGGTGGGAAGGAGGAGGGAAGAGGAAGGAAAAGGTTGAAGAGAAGGAAAAAGAAGAGATAACAGAGAGAGAAGGGGTTTTTTGAGATGTGAGTGGTGCGAGAGGAAAGGGGATAGTTGAAGGTAATGGGAGTAAGGGGGTTCGCAATCAGGTGCGAGAAGGAAGTAGATTGTAGTGCCCTGGGAAAATATACAAATATACTTAGGTATGAAAGGCTCGGGGTTTTAGATCACGTCGAAAGACGGGGTATTGCGTGGCAATAAATGTACTTAGACGTCTCCTCAAAGTATAGTCATCGTGGACATAATTATAGTTAATTCTTTTTCCCAAAAATTATAGGGAATCTTTTTGGAAGAACTAATGAAATTGAGTCGGACACAAAAGATATAAATGTGAGGAATGCGGGGGTGGATAAATAAATAAATCAATCGGAGGAGGTGTGTTACCAATGTCGTAAATTTGGAATTATGAACGAAGGTTTTTCTAGAACTTCGAGTATCGAGGTTTTATTTTTGCCCGAATCCGAATAGCATTCTATCAGTCTACCTTGCTGTTTCTGCGTAATAACCTTCGCTGATGATTGACTAATGAAACATCCGAACAAGGCTTCTAAATTCAAATAAAAAAATAATTCAGCTGATGCTCGGTTCCTTTATGATTTAACTCTAATGTTATCATCTCCAAATTAATTTTTTCGTGATATCCAGAATTTATTTAGGTAATTTTTTCATATCTCGTTGAAACTTATAATTTCTTCATCACATTTGAAAACTGTGCTCGCAGTGAAATATTAATAATTGTTTTGGTGCCGCATCTTTAATTGCAATTTTCGAATGATTATTATTACAAGCGTCAGTTCATGTTACTTTTAAATGATGGTGCTCCTCGCATCGAACCGAAGTGTGAAGTAGATTCCCTTGCCAAGTTACATGGGTGGCACTTGATGGGTGTGGCATTGTGCGGTCTTGTCCTTCTTTCATATTCGGTATGGAGAAAAGAGGATCAACGGATTTCGTCCCGAAGAAGTTTTTCGGTGTCCTTGGTTAACGGCAAACGGAGGTCTTCTGGCTTTATGTTGGTTGAACGAACCTTGGGCTCTACCAAAAGAGGCAGAGACGAATATGCGAAAGAGCCTGTAGTAACTAGAGACATTTCTTTTCTATCCGTTAGTTTTAGGTATTTGAGGACATCTTGAGGTTTTTAGTAATGATTTATGACTTCAATGTGCCGACTAATCTTTAGCTCAAAGAATTAAGTTCTTCATTCACAGTCACATGGGCAGAATACATTGAAATAGAGCTTCTACCGAAATTTATTTGGCAAGAGAGTTCAACGCTTGATCCATCACCCTTCATGCTCTTTAGGATGGATGTTGTTGGCTTTTTGCTTTCACTGACTGATCCATGGGGCTAAAGTAAATAAATTTAATTGCTATTCTAATTCTATTTGTTCTTCTTCAGCCCCAATTGATCTTCTTTCTTGGTTTTATTTTGAATCAATTGTTGGACAGGATATAGCATTATTTTTTCAAACTTCAAAGTACTATATTGTAGTTTAAATTAACTCTAAGGAAATGATCACTTGCCTAGAAGATATTCTGGTAATCTCAGATTTTATTATAGGTTTCCTTAACGCTTGTGTATGTGGTGACTTGTTTCCATATTTCACATAAAAAGTGATTTCTAATGTAGAAAACCGAACTGTTGAAAATATCGTTCTGTTTTGTCAACATCGATAATTTCCAAGTCCATCTCGTGGCTCGTTGCCTTTTTTCACGAGTCAAATATCAAATAACTAATTAATCATGCAAAACATTCGACGAAAATAGTAATCACTTTCGTAGCGGTCACAAAAGACACGGAATCCCTTTTCTCTCTCTCCTCCTCTTCCCCTCTCTCAGCCTGCGATCGTTCTTTCATTCCGTTTATTTTTCACTCCCCCGACCAGATGAAAGACTCAATTACTGCTTGAGCAATGACGTTCATTTATCTCTCAGTGTCTACGTCGACACGTTAAAGGCGGTTAGGAAAACAAAAGAAGAATAAAGGAGCGTAGTAAATAACAAGAAAGTGCCAGTGAGTAAGGGAGAGACTGGAGGATGAGAGGTTTGCGATATGTTTTGGAGCGCTTCGACCTCTGGCTGGATGGCTCGAGGGCTATGATGGCAGAAACCTCGGAAGAGTAAAAGCTATCGAGTCCTCTCTCCCATAATGGCACCAGCGGGGATTTTGCGAAATAGGGTAAGAATCTACGGGAGGACTGAGGAAAGAAATGTAATTTTGATGAGGGATTGAGCGTACAATGTGACAAGTGGTCGAAGAAAGAGTTATTAGTTCGCTATCAAATAAGACCCAAGCAGCATGGTTGATAGCTCTTTGAAAGTTAGATGCGGTCAGTCCCAGTTATTATATATATATACACATATTATATTATATACATATACATATTATATTATATATATATACATATACATATTATATATATATATATATATATATATATATGCCGACATTTTTATTAAAATGGAAGGAGCGGTTCATTAAAATTTAATAATAGGCATTCCTAATAAATACATGTTTTGACTTAAAAACTTTGTTTACCGAATAGCAATCAACTGTTGTTAATGCTATAAAAAGTGAAAATGTTGTTTTCCCCTTTTGATATTTACAATCTTCGTTCATATCATGAAGTTTTCTTTTCATAGTAATGTGTTGAATTATAATGTGGTGTACTCGCTTGATTTGTATTTTACAATTATGGAGGAGGTGTATTTACTCGAGTCTTGCAGGATTTAATTCATCTTTCTAAATGAAATTTTCGTACGAATTAATTGTCTTTAAGGATCATAATTATAATTTACTTGGTGTACTTTTAAACTAGCATTCAAGTGCTAAGTAAAAGATTAAAATTAAGTAATTATATCAAATTTCAAGGGTATAACCTTCTGTTAAAAGTTACTTTTTATTTAAATTTGTAAAAGAAATTTTATTTTAATATACGCTTCTTTTTTTTGGAAAGGGCTATCAAAAGACACCGCATGACCAATCATCTATTGCTGTCCATTCCTACTATGAATCAATTTACTTTATGACTTCCTTCCTCTCATCTGCATCAATGATTAGCCAATTTGCGATACCCTAATCAATATTCTGTTTTATACGATATTTTCCTTTGCATGAGTTTATATCTAATATACGCTATATTATATTTTTTTTACCTCTACATTCGGTGAATATAAATATTTTTTTCTTTTTCAGGTAAGTGCTCAAACCGGTTATCTACTCTGCATCACAACCTCGCTGAAAGGCGTGATCCCATCGAATAATCGACGGCAGTGAGTACCTACTGGTGGGTCCCAGTTGTTTCCAATTATATAACGACGCTAAATTTAATGAGTTCGTAATCAATTTAATGTGAAATGAGAATCATAGATATATGGCGTGGGGTTGCGAGACTCGTGGTTGAACGTACAAATTGACGATCAAGATCCTGCACACTAAGTGCATGAAAGGAAATTGAATCGAAAGCTCTTCAAATTTTTCTGGACTCTTTTTAGTTCGTTATTGATTAATAAGGTCATTTTGAATTCAGAGGTGCATGCTGATATTTATTTCCCTAATTTGAATGCGTCAAAAATCTGGGAGCACAGTCATCAACCCTTCTTAGGACTAAGCCCTGTCATTCTCTTCTTTAAATTGGTCACGCAATCTGGATTTCATCCCTGAATATCTGTAGGCTCAAAAAACGTGTGAATATTTCATTCACTCTATTACGGTGCTTTTTCAATGTCCTCGCTCATTTCTTCTCACTCTTTTAAGATATTTGGACGAGAGAATAGCGCTAAAATGCGTTAATGCAATTGATTTTTGATATATTTTGCTAGAGCGATGTAGGCGACGACTTTCGCCATTAGCCTAAGGGAATTGTGGGGTGGGGAGAGAAGGGGAGGAAGGACGAAGGGACAAGGGTGTTCTCTTTTCAGAGTTTTACCATCAGCCAAGCCCTCTTTTCCTCCTCCGTCGAATCGCGCACCCGACGAACGGTGCACACCTCGGCCTCACCTCCCCTTTGCGACGGCGGCTCAAGAGCGCCTCCGCGGTGGACCAGCCAGACTCCGCCGCAGCGGGTCGAGAGGCAGCAGTAGTAGCATAATCATCATCATCCCGCCGCCGTCTCTAAGCATACTTCTCGAGCCCGTTATTTCGATCCATTTGGTCGGACGTCGGCTGGGAGAAGTGTCACTGTCGGACGGCCCCTCGGGGGGCGCGAAATACTTTTCCGGCATTCCACCTCCTTCAGGTGGTGGAGGAAGGGGTCTTGGGGGGTCACGAGGAGGAAGGAGAATCGGGACGCTACCTCCGCCGGAGGGGATCGCGGAGACGAACTGCTCGCGCGGAGGGCCTTTTAAAATTAATGGTGGCGAGGAGGGACAGTGAGAGAGAAAGAACCGAGGTGTCACAAAAGAAGAAAGATGGGTTGACCCATTACTCGACGGCAATGAAGCACACGGTGAGCTCGTGAAATCTGAAAGATTGATAATCGCTCGAAGATATGAAAGTGTCATAGGTAGATAGTGTGCAACAAATTACTTTCGGCAGATAATACGCCTGTTATTTGTGGTAATCGAAAAATAATTTGAATCAAGTGTCGAACAGCACGGAATTAACTTTAGATTGTTGGGATCTGTCTTAATAATTCCCGTTGGACGTTGGTGAGGTTCCTTATTGAGATTGATTTTAAAATAACATTAAACTATTTTAAATGGGGATAGCAATCAAATCACGCGTTCGAGGTAAAATGAGGACTTCGATAAGTATGTTCATGTTCATTTAAAAATCATTATTAGATTTGTCTTCGAGAATTGTTGATTGCATGAAGTTTCATGCTGAACGTTGTCGAAATAAATGTGCCCGTTACACCTCACCAGGAGTAGCCCGTCGAGCCCTCTCTCCGATCCGTGGGATTTGAATTTTTTTTTATTTTCGCGCAATAAATTCAAATACTTCTCTCTAATTAGCAAATTTGACAAAATACATGCATGTGTCATGTGCTCTGAGGAATGAAATAGGTGGAGGAATGGGGGAGTCGTTGTAAAGACAAGAGGCAAAGATCGCAGGAATGGTTATCGAAGGCCGAAGCTGTTAATTTTTCCGTGAGTTTCGAGAGTGACGGTGCAAACAGGTGTGGAGGCTCATAAGGTTCTCGCCCTCTTCACTCCTCCTCTCCTTTTTCTGTTTATGCCTCGGTTCGTATTTGTCCCTTACGGTCTCTCCCGGCCGTGTGTTTTTGTAGCGCTTTTCACGAGCGCCAAGAGTCAGCGATCGCTAAAACGTGGAGCTGGATGCGAGCGAATTTTCTTTCTCATTCCATAACGTCTCACGAGACTCCCCATTTCTTCTCTTCTTCACATCCTTAAAAACGCGCTTCACTAATTTATGCCCTCCCACTTCTCTCTCCCTTCTTCTTTGTCCTTTGCTACCTTGCCCCGTCTCTGGAATTCTCTGCGCAGGTAATACCGGCGAATGTATATTTTCCCGTGAGTCACTTTCACGCGAGTTTCACTTTCAATTAATGCCAAACTTTTTACGTGTACTTAAAATTTAGCTTATCTTTTCAAATTCGACTATAAAAATGAAAGGAGTTTCAATATATTGGATTTCAATTGATTGATTGATGAGCTTTGAACGACAAAGTTATCCTAAGCTGCTAAAAAAATGCATGCCTCATCTACTCACCATTAAAGTGTTTCCCAGGTCCCGTTATGAGGTGTTTTGAGTGCTGTGCTGTAGAATTAATTACTTGATGGAGAATTAAAAATACATAAACTCCATATCTATTTTCTATATCTTGCCAAAACTGTGGAGGTGGCTAAAGGTTTCAGAGCAGAACTTAGCAAAAATTCTAACTTACCTCATCATTTCTCTATGTTTTGAATGTCTCTGCACAAATTTTCCGCTCAGTTGATTTATAGTTTTATCATCAGTCAATAAAACTGTATGATTCTCAATTAATGTGAATGAAAGCTGTTAAGAATTTTTATAATCACTGTCTAGAAAAAGTGATTAACGGTCACCTTGCCTGCGATTCCAATAAAATATGAGGGAAGCGTTTATTTTACGTATATCGTTTGATTGCATTAAACGTCGAGTTCGCACATTCTGCCTTAAATCTTCCTTCGCCTAGCGCTCGACCGCCTTATGAAACTTTATCACCACTCTTGAAAACAGAAACCCATAAAAAACTCATATTTCGTGCATAACTTCAATCCTTCCCGAGGGTCGGAAAGCCGGCAGTTAGCTGGCCGTCTGTAGCACTGCCCGAGTCTTCTTCCTGCGGCGAATTCCCTTTGATGCTCGGCGCTTCGTGGCGTTATGGCTTGACCTTAAATAACCATTAAAATCCCTCGGTCGTGGACAGCTCTTTTGTGTCAGTGTGTGTTTTCTCTGCCGCTGGCTATGACGTCGAATATTCCGTTGCTGTCTCACCGGAGAGTCATTCCGCTTGATTTGCTCCACATATTTTTCTCACGGCGGCAATGGACGGCGTGATTAAGTGTATTACCGGTATTTCCTCGGTCTTCGTTCCGCGAATTTTCTTACGTATTCGCATGTTCATAGGTGTCTTATTACTTACTTAGATAAATGTGTGTGTGTGTATATATATTAATGAATAATGACTGATTGCACCTCGTATACTTTTCAAAGATACGTATAGTGAAGTGAAATGTTCGACTTCGTACATATCTTCACTACTCCTGTTTACATTTCCAGTAATTTTTTTTATATCTTCATCTAAGGAATTGTAAATTTGTCCCCTTTCCAGGAATAAAGTTCTGGACAATTCAACTTCATGCATTTGTACTTTTACGTTAATAGAAGGGAGAAACTCTCAGTTAAACCATTAAATATTCAACCGTCTGTTGAAAACTACGTATGCGGTAAGGGATTGTAAGGCATATTTTACGAGTTTTCAAGCCTCTTAGAACAGTAAGTGAATGGAAATACTTTATAGAATATTGCGAATGCTATTTGATTTAGGTCATTTAACAGGTACTATATCCTCCTGTATTTTCTGCCGAGATGTTATTTGAACTTATTTCGGAGAGAGAAAAAAACCTCAGCTCTGCGGCGGCATCTGCATCAGAAAAACTAAAAGGGAACCGCATCCATACCGTGTGTGAGGCATGAATTTAAAATGAAGTTTTTGAGCACTTTCACATAATTGAATCATGTTATCTATGCCATGCAAAATCTTTATGGGTTCCCATCCGGTTTAGCGTAGCATATTTCGCCACAATAGCACTACCATCGGCAAAAAATGCCAACCTCCGCGTACAGCGGAAACTAATTCCGAGAGGAGGGCACCATTCCGAATTTTTTTCTCATACAAGCACACCCATAGTGTTTCAGACGGGTCGTAATCATTTTTAATTTTTCACTTTCCCCAAGAAGATTACTATTTTTCCACTTTTTGTCTCCCCCACTCCCCATCTTAACGATTCCTTCGTATTTTTCGTCAGTGAAGGCAGACTACCAAAGTCGCCATCACCCCAGCCTGCATCGCAGTGCTTTGAACGCACCGCGACTCTTCTTCCTCCTCCGACTCTTTTACGTTTCCAATCTATCGTCTTGTCTATCCGCAGAGGGATACTGATTGCAAGACACAACCCTCTGCACCTGACAATGTCCACCTCCACTTCTCTATTTAACCCCACACTCGCCGAGCTCGCTGGGCCGTATAAAGTCCCCTTCCCGTGTCCATGACAACGGACTCCCGGGGTTAACACCCCTCCCTTCCACACCAACTTCTCCATCGCCCTCGAGGGACACGGACTGCCTCGCGCATCCTGGTCCTCATTATTTTCTTTCCACGGGCTTTTCCTTTAGCGATTCTCCCCTACAACCCCCATATCCTCCCCCGAAGCCGCTAAGAGCAATCGCCTCACCTTTTGTGGCCAAGCGGAACCGATTATCCTTATCGCTTCCAGGGCAGTGGAGAGAGGGCTTGTGGGGTAATGAATATGCACGCGCATTGCAGTCGGGCGTTGGGGGAGGCGATGGCTAACCGCGCAAGGCAACGGCGTCGGCGAGAAAAAAGGAATCTTTCAACCTGGTGTTTTGTCATATATGGGCTAGCACATCTATTTCCAAAGTGGGCGTGCCCAGGCGAAGGTGGTTGTCCGGGGCGAGAGGGGGTTCCATCCGCAATCCCCTTCGGTGGAATTCAGATCTCTTATTCCTCCATTAATTAAGTGTTTGAGTTGCGTGAGTGGGTTTCCCTTGATGTTTCACTTAAATCTCGGGATTAGACGATAATAAATGTGGCATGATGTGCTTGTTTAATCTTGTTTGGTTGAAAGTATGCTGAATATGCTCGGTGAATATTTAATAGATTTTAATCTCTGATAGTGATTAATAGAAAATGGTTCGCTAGCTACGAGGATTACTAGCCGTAAGCGAGCGAATAGACTTCGTTCATTGTCAACTCTCTGAAAAGTAGTTCATTTTTAAGATGATTTATTTGCACTGTCGTCATGGTAATATTGCTTCTCTCAAGTTTAAACGACAGTCTCATCATTTCTCTTAATTGTAAACTTAAATATTAGGAAGTAAAATTTTCAATGAAAATTAAATTAGTAATATTTATTCATCTTCGACGTGTTTGTTTGCCAAGTAAGATAAAAACAAAAGGAATACATTATTTGCGCTGAAACATTTTAAAATTTGAGAGTAACGTGCATAAAAAATATCAAATTTATTTTTAAGTGAGTTAATGAAAAAATTCCAGGTCATCATGCTGGGGAGGAAGAATATTTCAATCATTTATCCTTTATTATCTACGCATCAAATACCGTTGAAGCCTTCACTTGATAAGTGCCGCATACATTAAATTCGTCACGGGATAGGAAATATGAAGTGCCAAACTTTAATACAGCAATTGCAAGTTTCTGAAAACTGATCAATCATATGTCAACAGTTATAATATGCGATTCAAAGGCCCTTGGCGCACCGGTATCGTAAATCAGGGGCACCTGATCGGCGGGATCTGTCATCGTGCTCGACCTCCTTTATCGAAATTGACGCCGCCCATCCGCAACAGCCTTGAGAGAAGGGAATTTGCGAAAGGGGATGCGAGTGGGCCCGGGGTGAGTGCGGGGAAAGGTCGAACGGTTTAAAGCGAATGAACGCACGTTCCCTTTGAAGTGAACTGTAAAGAAACTGAATTTATTCCCTCCTCCCGTTCCCACCATATTCCTTCAATCGTCTCCCGCGGTCTTCGCCTGGGGCTGGAGGTGCGCTCGAGGGGTTTTCGCACATGCATACCCCTCCGTTTGTCTAGGAAAGAGATCGCCGTCAAGGACAGTCGTGAGGCCCCCTGCATCTCTCCCCAATGGGAGGGATTGAGATATGGGGGTGGAAGAGGCCAAGAGGATAGCGGAGAAATGTTCACCCCCGTGTCGACGGCGGTGCGATACACTTCGGCCCCCCGAGGAATGTCACGTGTGAGGATCGGGGGAGGAGCGCGGAGCGGCTCGCAGGCGGGAGGGCTCGAGCGACCTCCCCCGCCCGCCTCCGCTCCCTCCGTGCCCGCCTCCCTTCGGTTTGTTTTGAAGTCACTCCAGCTGGGGCGCGGTTCGTGGCCGGAGACAAAGAGCCCTGGAGCACAAAAGCCTCGCCGCAGGTGTGTGTGTACGTAAGGGAAACCGTAAGCCTATGCTCATATGGGAGACATTGGTTTTTCCCACTGCAGATCCACTCGAATATGCTCGCGCACGATGGTGATGCGGAAAAAGAAATCACTCGACGACATTTGTATCGATATATTATTTCCCTTTCCCCTCCTTCGAAAGTCGAAGCTTGAATAATTACCCCTCAGGCCTTTTCCTTATTCGCTGCCGCGTTCAGTGCTTTGTTTACCGGATGGTGGCAGGTAAGATTGTTAAATGAGAGCTCCTATCCATTTATTATTTCAAACTTGGAGCGCGTGTCGTGGTTAGAATTACCGTCGCTTACTTGTCCTGCGTGCGAAGTAGTAGTGTCGAAAGGATACTCGGATATCTCTCGCCATTGGATTATAACTACAAAAAAATATTTGCGGTTAATCACGTAAAAATGCAGGAAACTATCATTATCATCTTTCATAAAAATATTTTGCAAAAAATTGTTGTTATCTTTTAAATGTGTATCGGAAAACTGTCTAAAATCCAACGTACACCTAAAAATATGTAAAACCTAGTGAAAATGAATGGAAGGGCTTGCGGCGCGAATGAACAAATAAATTTCATTCGTGTAGGAATTAGGTTTCATCGGTTCAAAATAAATATTATGCCTGCTTTCGTTATCATGTATCGATAATTCACAGCGTGATCCTCCATTCAAAAATTGGTTACTATTTAAGAACAAAAAGAAATCTAAACGAAATAAAACTGACACAGAAGTTATTTGAAATATTACGAGTTTTAAGACAAATCGCATTTTAAATGAATATATTCTATCTCTGAAATTCCCACTGCATCTAATTTGTACTTAAACGAGGACCGGCACGTAATTATTTCTAAACGTTTTCCGGTTGACTCCCTCGATTTTCACATTCCTTATGTTCTGCTGTATTCATATTAAATGCATGTTATGCTATTAATATTAAATTGGAGGAGCCTGAAAATTATTGCATAGTGCAAACTTTACTAATTTAAATAATGTCTTCACTTTTTTAATGCGTAAAAATTTTTTCCAATCATCTTCGTATGTGAACTTAGAAAATAATTTTATTTAATTTGCCAAAAACCCAGCATTTAAAGCTGCCATCTAGAGAATAACGTATTTTCGTTTTAAAGAATGCCTCACGCGCATGGTAAATCAACAATATTTTTGCTCTACCACCTCGAAGTGAAAATATTTTCCTCTGACGTTACTAACAAATAACTCTATGAAGGCACTCCGCTTCCCTGTGTTTCAGCTAACAAAAGAGCAGCAGTCTTCTGGAACCCAAAAATAAATGCAATACATGAAGTATTAAAGTTTCTTCATTGACTTTCCGAGTGGAAACTAAAATTTTCAGCTTGAAATAACGATATCGAGAAATACTGGTTTGAATGAGTTGACTGGATTCCTAGTTTGCATTTACTCCTGGCTAAACGTCGTGAAGATTCAATTTGGAAATAGATGTCTGTGAGAAGTGAGACGTCAAAGGAACTGAAATATCCCTCTCCTCTCTTTCTTCACGCTCTTCCGTTTGGAGATGCGCGGTCGCACAATACGATACAGCTGCAACTACGCTCTCCTCGCTCTCCCGGTACCACACGACTAACGGAATATCTGACTGCTCTCTTCATTATACTTAAATAAGGATGAGGCCTTTTCAGCAGGCCAATAATAAAATTGGATTCAAAAGAGTCTCGTGAATCACTTTTTTGCTGCCCGAGTGTCCTTCGCTTAATTTATTTCCCATCTTTCTTTATCTTCCTGCTACTGCCAACCCTGCAGTCCACTTCATGCTGTACTTTTTCCTTCCCATGTTACTTCTCTCGACCACGAAGCTTTTGTTCACAACTCTCGTCATTCTTACTTATCCATCCCAGAGACTCGCCTTTATTTTCTTCCTTTAAGCTCAGTCCTCCTGGCTTCACTACGAAAAGATGTAAACGAATATTTAGTTGATCGATCTTGTTTTTCATTCGTAAATATTTGTCCAATTCATATGCTGAATTCATGAAATTCCTATCTATAGAGTCTTTTCAAAATCGCAATATCAAATCTGAATATCAAGATGGAAGTAAAGGTCTTAATGTACTAAGGTTGTTTATCCAGTATCTTGAATTGAATGGAAATCAACGAAAGTGTTGAGGGCTGTAGTATTCAGGTCTCAGTAACGGATTATCTATGGTATTTGGGTGAATTGTAAAGTGGCCATTTTAAATAAAATTTTTGTATTATATTTTGAAGAAATTTGTAAATAAATTAAGTATGCTAAAGTATTCAACATTCCAGTCCCGGCTGCAGATGAAATAAATGGCAGTCATTCACGGAATGATTGAATTCATCACGATTTTTCGACCAATAATGGCCACATTTGTGCTTTAATTAATTATCCTTCGTTTATCCATCGTGCTTAGTTTTGAAGAGCGTTAATTTCAGGGCGTCGTGGTGTTTGCGTTTGTGTATACAGAAATATACGAAGGAAAATAATGGCCGCGTTACACCGTGAGGAATCTCTTCACATCTCATCCTCCGCGTGTCCTCCGAAATTCCTCCACTCTGGGCCACATCACGCTAACACACTCAAAGGAGGTGATAAATCTCGCCACCTCGGCCAGCGGAGTAAGAAGCGTATACGGAGAGGCCGAGATGAAAGAGACTAGGTGGGAGAAGGAAAAAAGGCGAGAGAGAGAAACGAGAGGAACGAGAAAGGAGGATGGAGGAGTGGAGCATTATGTAAAAAAGAAAAACAAAACAATTCAGGCGAGAGATTCAAAATGCCTTTTCCGTGTACAAAAAGTAAAGTATCTCCTTTTGACAAAAGAGGTCGGGTGTCCGGGTTTGTGCTTGCGAAGAATATTTCTCATTCTCCCTCTCTCTTGAATATTTTTCCTTCTCTGCCTCGGGAGTTATAAGTAATAAAAAAGAATCGAGAAAGTCTCTTCCCCTCCCGTTTTCCCCTTCCTTTCCTCGCGCATCCTCCTCCTCAGCCTCCTTAAATAAAGACAAATTGCTCCCGACGCCAAATGCGCCCCCTTCCCTCTCACCGCCCCCACCTTCCTGCCGGAGGCGGCCGCGGGGCGTGGGCGGTTTGCGAAAGGGTGAGCACGGGTGGGAAAGGATCAACCGCGCTCGGTGGGAGGGGTGAGGAGCAAGAGAGGGGAGATGAGATTCCGGAGCTCTACTGGTAAGGAGCGACGGAGAGGAGGGGGAATGAATAATTAGAGAAGTGAATGTTTCCAATAGTTAATATGGAATTTGTGTGCGTGTTTTGAGGATTATTTCGTTTTATCGACATTCACATATTTTGCCCGATTCCCATTCTGTTTCCTGCCGCTCTCGTGTTTTCTCATGGAGGAAATTCTCATACTTGGAGGAAATGAAAGAAGAAGCGCAGTTCTCATAAATAAAGTTAGTTTTGAATGAAAGAGCAACCGAAAGGCCAACCCTTTCCAGTTATCACTTACTTCGTCATCACATGACATTTTTTTCATTTTCTGCTGAGTGGATGGAATTTGATTTTCGCATTTCGTGTCACATTTGGTGTTTTGGAAAAAATCCTTTGGGCAATGTCATTTGAATTTTTTTGAAGAGAATTAATCGAGAGATTTTAAGAACAAAATATTTCAGAACAAGATTTTTTGGCGGCGTAAACTTTCTGACCGATGATAAATTCAAACAATCGAAATCCCAGTGGGGTTCGTTTAATCGTACATTTTTAACGAAAGAAAACTTAGACACTAGACCTAATTTAAAGTCTATTGAATTTGAAGGGAACTGAAATCCTATTAATTCAACAAAAATAAATGGAGAATTTTCTTAAAGTAAAAACCTATTTCTATTATCCCTCAAATGCAGACTGTTTCATTCTTCTCAATACTAATTCTGTTCATTTTTAATAGAACAGAAATCCCTAAAGTGGCGACCAATCTGAAATATTCTAGTTTTAAGATAGAAGAAGTCTTAGGATCAGTCTCCACTCCATGCCGTTCCCTTGTTTTAGCATATTGTTACGTGCTTCCTTTTAAGCCCTAATTGTTTACGCTGGCCGTTTATTTATTTCACTCCTCCTTTTGTGACTACCAATTTCAACTTCGCCGTTTTACTCACAGAAATTCATTACCTCAGATCGTGTTCAACTCGACTATCCCAGGGAATCGTGTCGCATGAACCGTGCCGGATTACGAAAAACATAAGAGAAACCTGACGAATAGCCAGGGAAGGGAGGGAAAGAAAGGTGAGGAAGGGCGTCGAGGGGTAGAAGTGGCAAGAAAAGAGGTGTCAGGACTCCGGCAGGAAAGTTATGAGATCGGCTTCCATGTTGAATAGCCGTCCAAGGCAGGGAAGCAGAGTGTGTGACGTGATGGAGGGAAATGGGCGGAGTGGGTGGACGGGGGGTCGAGCGAAATGGGGTGTGGGGGAGGTGGGAGGGGCAGTGAGAGTGGAGGCAAGGGAAGTGAGCCACGGAACAGCATCGCACGCCACGCCGAAAGGTCACGCTGCATCCCTCAAGGTCCCGCGAGGGGTCAGGTTGGATGTATGGCGCTCGCGCGCGTGTGGATACCGTATGTGTTGTGCGTGTTTAAGGTGGGTGGTATAAAATGATGAACCTTCTTTCTGCCTTCTCTGAAGTGTGGAAGAAGACGTGGATGCCATTTTGCGACGAGGGACAGAGGCATGAAGGGGAATTGACGAAGATGTTGCTGTTAGGTCGACGACGGGATAGGGTGGGAAGATTGGTATGCGCATTGGGTATGAGGATGCTGGGGACGGAGTAAACGCCTCGTAGAGAGCGCTAATACTATACAATTCCCTAGTCAGAGCTGAGTTGTGATGTTGAAAAATAACCTCACATGCACCTTTTAATGCAAATGGATCTTGTAAAAATGTTAGCATCTATTGTGTAATATCGAAAATTATGAACAGGAAATTATTTTATTTTCGTTGTTGTTTTTAGCATTTATGATTCAGTTCTGAGAATTTTTGGAATTATATACTTGCTGTTCTTAATTTTTCTACATTATGACGTTTAATAAACATTATCAATTATCTTAAAAATTAAAATGATCCCATTATCCAAATGGTGAAATGGTAGAAATTATTTGAATTAATAGGTCCAATGATGCAATCCTTTTGAAACTGCATTTTACGTCGAAATTCGATTGTTCCGTCTTCGATGTTCCAGATAGTCAGAAACGTGTTTACCTTGGATACGAACACGCTGCGTATTTACTGTGACACAATACACATCGGCAATATCACTCCAAGAGAAACGAAATCGGTAATGTTCTCCGCGTGATTCATCCTCTCTCCGCGAATAGGATGGGATACCTTCCCCTTTCCTTCCTATATGCTCCAAACATGGAAACTTAAAAGTATTGTGCGTCGGCGATGATTGTGCCGCAGACCTAGCGAGGGACAAAAGTTGCGACCTGCCGTCTACCGTAATGGAGAAGATGAAGACCCCTGACTGCGTGAAAATATGCGAGGGAGGAAATGATGCGCCGTTGGAATGATGTTGAGGGGTCGCGGTGGAGGAAGTGGAGGGATTGAGCGCAGAGAAGGGGGTGGAAGTTAGAAGAGGCGGAAAATCAGAAAGAGGAGTCAATTACGAGAACGGTGAATTTTTTTATTGTAGGACGCGCAAAGGGACGATGATAGCGGAAAAGGGTCAGGTGAGGATTTGGGAGAAGAGCAATGTTTACGTAGGTACAGTTATGTTCTCGCCTAGCTTCGTAGGTGGTGCTCGATCAGCCAATATCTTCAGAAGAACCCAAAAGTTATGTTTTAGAGCCAGATTATGTTTTCCATGCTTTTTCCGACGTTCCACTTACCCAAGGTGTATCAATGCAAAATATTTTACGTAAAAGACACGGAATATTTTAAAAGAGGATTTGCGTAATTGATAATAACAGTACTTGTTGGATTACCTCACTCGTGCATACAGTTTTCCCCTAAATACTCTGAAGTCGTTCAATAGAAGAAGTTCGTATGTTTTCCCCTTAGTTCGTGTTCTCATTTGTCAAATCGATTCCACGGAACTAATAGTAAATCGTTCGCTCCGCATCGCGCCAATACCCTCGTTCGAAGATGAGTCAGCGAAGAAGATAATACCCTACTGATTAATTCAGAATTATTAATTTCAAAAATTGCTCCCCGTAGCATTGAAGCAGCAGGAGGAATAGTCTCAAGACTCGCCCGATGAATCTTCGGGGAAACGGTTCAGGTCCGGCGAAAAAAGACATATGCCCATTTTCTAAATGGCAGTCGCCGACTCCTTCAAAGAAACGGCCCTCCTCCCAAGCCTCGTCTCACCTTCTTTGCCTCTCCTCCTTCCTTTTGCCTTCATTACTTCATCTTCCCCTATCTCAACATCCTGCCCTCCTCAACTAGTCTCCCTCTCCACGTACATCACTCTCTTTCTCTCTCGCCCTCATCTTTCCCAACCTCTGCCATGTCCCTCTTCTAACCCTCCTCCCCTTGCCTCTCCCGGCAATTTTTCAACTTCCCTCGTTGTCTTTATGCGGTTAATCCTCGCCATTTGTCTGAACGCATCCAACCGTAATTTTTTCCTTCGCTCGCATTTGCCCTCGCGAGCTGACGTTCCCGAGAGTGCATATGCCCTTCAGAGGGAACACGGGGGGCGGGTGGGGAGCTCCTCGTTCCATCCCCACACGCACTCTCAAACGCACGCGCTTTAACTATTTCTCACTTTCTCCTTTTCGGACAAATCCTCCTCACACCATGCACAAAGAATAGCTTGATAGAATATATATTTTTATATTATACATGCAAAATTAAAACCATAAGATGAAGAATAAGAAAGAATAATTTACATTACACGCACAAACGGGGCAGGTGCTCATTTCTCTGTTTGTGCGCATAACTCAAACCTTTCTTTTTTTAAACATAAACAATTGCTTCCAACTTTTGCCATAATATACATCCAGTGATTATTAAACCTTTATCGATTTAACTAAACTGACTGAACCAAGGTGTAATAAATCCATCAATGAAAATAAATGAAGATTTACTTCCCATTAATAATATTTGGGCAGCGCATACGTTAAATATTTACTGAATACACATATGTTCATCACAACTTTATCTGCAATCAAATAATACAGCCAATGACTAAATATTTTATGCCCACCAGTTGCTTGGAATGCCTGAAGCGCTTGACCCATGACGCACCAAATTTAAATTAAACCTACAAGTGTTACTAATCTCGTAGCTCATAAATGTGGTTTGTTTCCAAGGAAAATGTAGTCAAACCATTACTGTTGGAAATAGTAAATCATCTTGCATATTACGCTGTATAATTTCCCAGTGCGAGGAAACTGCAAAGGAAGTGGGCCAATGGACCAATGGTTGGAATGAAGGGAAAGGGGTACGGGAAAGATGGGAAAGGGTGCGAGAAGGGGAAAAGGGTTAACGAAATCCGACGTGAGAAGCGGCAAAAGCGAGAAGGAGGGGGAAAGGTTCAATGGGACACATAAATTTTATTGTCCCCGGTAGTAAATACTCAGAAGAGTGAGAAACAGACTTATTCTAATTTATAAAAGTTGAAATGCTGTGGCCGTAGGGGGAAGAAAGTATAAGATGGACCTGTTGTAGCAATTATCAAAATTTAGGATATGAATGGAAGCGCGTTTCGAAACTTTTAGAGAAGGAAACGCGGAGGAGAGATATTTGGAGGCTTTGCGGCTATTAATGTGGATATCAATAAGTTCAGTGCATTGGATAATGTAAAACGCAGAGTTTGAGCTTAATTTACCCACACGCATATAAATAAATAAATATATATGTCACATTCATATAAATATGTATGCCAATACATATGGATGTATACGCATATATAAATACATATAAATGTATATGCGTGAGCAGGAACATACGAGTACACACAACATTTCACATGCACGTCTCCTCATTTGATAATGCCTCATCCCGGACACGTTTACTTCCACATCGAACGGTCTGGAATCCGTCATCGGAATTAAATCGCTGCATTTTTTAACGTATGAATTTATGTCTCCGAAATGAATTGATTAATTTTTTTCACAAATCTTGTTTGAGAGATTTTTAGTTTTTTTCGTATTTTTCTCGAACGTACAATATTTCCCCGGTTCCCTTGCAGTTTCTTCATCCATCACAACCTCTCCCTCATACTTCGCTCCTCCACACGTCATACCGATTTTCGGGATTCCAGGCGTGAAATTCAACTAATTGTTGCCCTTGTGACTTAAATTTTTCTGGAAAGTCGGCTGAAATATTTTTTCAAGGGCGTGCAATATGATAATTTTATGCGTGATGTTTTGCACTCTTAAGGTGAATCAAGGATTCATGGGCGTAGTTATATTATTCGATAGTGAATCAATTAGTTTCAAGAGCTGTTCTTTAGTTAATATGTCGATGTCAATAAGGCTTAAACAAACAGTCAGATTCATTTGACTGGAAATCAATTTGTTCCATCTTGTTTACTACCCCAGCATATCAAGTGTAGAGACCGTATCGGTTCATCATTCCTGAGAATTTTCTTCTTGCGACCATAAGGAAGTTTGTTATACCGTGAAGTTTTATCTCCCTCTGCTTACGATGAATAATACATAAGTTGACGTCTGCATCTTGATCAATGAATAATTTTGTGACCCTAACATTAAAATATTTTGCTTCAGTTTTTAAAATTAAAGTACAATTTTACAACACAAGTACAGTTTTTAACATTAAAGCCATTCACGTTTTGAATATGCCTTGCACTAATCTTCTCCGAGTGACGGGACTTCTGCTGGCCGCCGCGGGTGGACGAAAAACCGAGATATGAATTTTTGGACCCAACGCTGATTGAATTTAATCAACGTAGATGAACAATCTAATAATCAGGAAGGGATCGATCCAGCGGCGCTTATCTTCCTCCCTGCCCCCCTCGATCACAAGTCATCCCGTCGGGACTTCGGTCGCTCTATTCCCGCCAAGTAATGTGAGCCGCGATCCTTTAAAATCAAATCATCTTTCCCTCCCATGGTACGCCTAACCACGCGATCCATTTCGTTCATTCCTCCCCTCCCCAGGCCCCAACTCCTCTCTCTCGCTCCCTCTCCCTTCTCCACTCATCTCTCGCTCACTTGGAAGTTAGACGTGAGCACACACGAGAGTTCGCGCGCCGCACGCTGGCACACCGCCTTCCTCTCTCGCGATCTTTTCGCTGCACCGCGGCGTATCGGCTAAGTTCTCATGGCAATCAATCAAAAACGAGAAGTTGTGGAGGGGGTGAGATGAAAGGGTAGTCTTTAAGGGAGCGGAGTGTGGCCGGGAGAGCGAAGGGATTGGAGCGTTGAGGAGGGAATGGGTGGAAACCACGGCGCGCAATCTCCGACGGACGTGTCAAGGATGGAGGAGTTGCAGGCGGCTAGCGTGCGTGAGCCTGAAAGTGGCTGGATAAAAGAAGAGGTTATGCGGAGAGGGCACGTGCTATTGCTCACTAATATCCCGTACCACTCCCACTCTCCCCGGCGACTCCTCCCCAGGGAAAGGGAGAAATAATATTCTCCGACTAAATGTTCTTTCCCACCTCCTCCTTTGCTTTCTTCTCCTCCCTCTCTCCCTCCCTCTTCCTCTCTCTCTCCTCTTGTCTCCGCCACCTTACTTCTCTCTCACTCCTCTCTCTCTCCCCATTCATCTTCCTCCGTCGTCCTTCTTCCTTCACATGCTTTCGTTTTCTCCAGCAGCAGCCAGAGCACGTCCCAGCTCAACCAGTGTGTGAACGCCTTAAGTGAACTCGTGCGATTCGAGCGTGTACCCCAAGTGCAGATTGTTTCTAAATGCGTTTGTGTTGATGCATGTGGCCTTTCCTCTCACCATGCGAGAGTGAAATCTCTTACGTTTTATTACTTGTTATCGAAAGGGGGAAATAGTTTGATTTTACGAGGGCATCATAAGGTGCGTCAGCGCATGAGATTCTCGATGCTAGAATGATAGGTTTTTGGTTTCTGGAAGAAATCTGACCAAAGTATTTTATGAAAATGACTGTTCTCCGTTATCAACAATCACGGGAGCAGCAAATATAATGTTATTTCGAAATCACCATGAGCTTACGTTTGCATTTGAAATGTCCTTTTTTGCAGCAATAGTTTCGAATTATTCGCTTCCCTAGATGGTTTTATTCATAAAATTGGTAAAATACAGTATTCTTGTGGAGTGATAATTTCTCGTAAGCTCGAAATATAATTCTAACATCAACACGGCGCCGCAATATTTCAATGGAATGCTGAATGCTCAGTTATTGTTCTTTGAACTCTATCTTAAAGTGCTTTCAATATTCATAAAAGTTAGTAATGCAAAATGCATGTAAATAATGGCATAACTGGCGTGAAAGTAGATGAACTACATTTAACAGAAAAATTCTCGGCAAAATCGAGTGTAGTAAAGGAGATCTGGACTACAGTGATAATAGATTTCCCGTATCAGCGCTGTAAACTCCAATATGACAACAAAACTTTATTTTTCAGGATTCACTCACTCGCATATGATTCGCTTGTGGCTCTTAATGTTTGGTTAAAAGGGATTCCATGTCTTTTGTAATGGCGGTGTTTTTAAATATTTATGGAGATCGTGCCACCTTTTATTATGTGTCGGAATTTTCGGAGCATTAAATAACTTAAAATTTCCTTTTCTAGGTGTCGTGATGAAATTGCATTGATTCTCCAAAGTGTCAGAAACGACTCTACTAAATGCCTTAGTGGACTTATGCAATCACTTTCCCGCGAGGCCGTAAATATTTTCACTGGATGAGACCTCGCTCTAAATGTAAATAGGATTTTGGAGTGAGGGAATAGGGAGATTCATCGTTGTAAATTTAATATACATGTGGTTCCTCTTGATCTTCTTTAAATGAAGACTGGTCTTGGAATTGCTACAATTTATTTTGTGAAAACCTCCCACAACGGTAGGAAGTGAGAATCCATACTATGTAATTACCTACACGTAGTTACTTAAACGAGTTTAACTCTAGGATTTTGATTTATAACTCATGTTAGTCAGTAAGGATCCTGATGTCTTTTAAGTTTCGATGTACTAACTTTATCCAAAACAGGTCACTCATTGTTGATGAATTATATTCTTAAATATGATTCGTTCTGTATCAATATTAAATTGTTTCTTGCAAAAATCCTAGCACCTCGTTTCTTTCTCGTTTTTTTATTCCCATCAGCGTTGCAATTTTAAGGGTGGAACTGTTTTTTTAAACCATATGAATTCAAATATATAAAACATTGAAATAATTAGGTGCAGTTTCCTCGTATGTTACACACATTGAGATTATGTATTACTCAAGCACGAATCGCCTTTTCATTAAATGTTACTCATTTCCCCATAATCTTTCATGGTGTACTCAAATGTCAATTTATTGATAACTGCATTACTTAATCTTTCGTTGTCACTTTTCTGCCTCAAAACTCGTGCAATTTTTATTTCTATTTAGCTCTTATTAATAATTCTCGTTGTTCGTTTCCGCTTCCTTTTCGCCGCCCTCACTTTACTCGAGGCTTTTTTTCCCCCAAAGCTTTTTCCCCATGTCGCGCAATTTCTCCCCTCTGGACCACCCCTTTGGTCCGAAAAAGCAATAATGGGCGGCTCGATTGCATTTGAATTGTAAATTTTTCACGGACCTACGGGGGAGAACAAGGAGGGTTTTTAATTCAGTGGGGATATGCAGTGGTTTTCTTCAAAACGGTTGGTATCTGTAAATGGGGATCTACTTCTCCCGTTGGAAATGCCTCACGTTGAAAAGTGGAATACAAATTTAGGAAAGGCGGTATTCCGTTGGTCGCACTCAACCCAAAACTATACTCTGTGCTCGACTCGACTGGATGACACACCCCTCATTATAAGACCATCATGCTCATTAACCTTGCCGCCCGTTATCTCACCGTCTTCTTTCCAATTTTTTTTTCAAACCCGTTCCTTCTCCCACTCAAACTGTGACTATCTGTTCGCTTCCCGCTTCTTGCATTTTAATTCGCGGTCGTCCGATCCGGTTTGCTTCATTGTTGTTTGAGCATTGACCATTGATATGGACGAAACAGGTGCATTGTTTCACGGACAACCTTATCCTATAGTCTACAACCCCTCAGTACCGGTTTTTGCGTGTTTTTTGACTGCTTACCACCGCCAATATTCAAGAATGTGCAGCATTTTGTGGCTTCTTCTTTAATGCAGTTTTTCGATTACAATCACCAACACAGTTGCCCGGCTTGTTGTTAATCGAAAAGGTTTTTGGTTTTTTGGCATAAATTCTTCATAATATTGAAGTTTTTCATTCATTCAAGCGGTATATTCATTCGAAGAGCTAAACTATTGAATTTTACTTGGAAAGAGTGTGGAATGCCATTGAAGCATGTGCTTTTTACGAATTTACCTATTGTCTTTAGCTGAAAAACCACCGAGTGAATTAAGCTTTTAACATAAATGTATTCTGAGAAGCAATGTGGTCATCAAGGAGAATTTTTCTTCGATTCTTTGAAGGGAGGGCGGGTGATTTGGACGTTCTGGCTCGTGATCAAAATATCAGTCCAAAGATGTCAGCTTCCCTACTCTTTTAGGTTTCCGCTGAAGTAATTGCGGAGCGCATTATATTCTTCATCCGTAAGCGCTCCGTCGTCCCATTCCCAGACTGCGATCAATCACATTCTGATCCGAGAAAGGATTTAAGGAGCAAAAATCACCATCGGATGAAAATTTCAGATCGATTTCCGAACCGCACTCCTTTGCCAGATCGTAAAGACATCACGTCCCACCACGGTGAATGGAGAGTGAAGACATCTCCGGCAAAGAATCATTCTCTTTTTAAGCGAAAGGGAAGTTGAAAAAAAAGGTTGAAACGGTGGAAACGTAAGTCGTTGAGACGTTTCATGGAAGGAAGGTCTCTGGAATGGGGGACACGAAGGGAGAATGTCCGCGTGCGTTATAGCTTGAAGGTTCCCTGCCGTGCGAGGGACTCCCACATTTGGAAGTCTAATGATGGTGTCCCCCTGCCACCTATCTATCACCGACCCCATCAATTAATCGAAGGCGTCTCCCTCATACCCCCCACCCCGCCCCCTCTCGCCTCATCTCCCGGCCCTCGGGAGGAGAGCCGTTTCCCTGGAAAACGAGCGACTCAATGGAAGCGATGAATGCGCTCGGCGTGCCGTGCCGACCGGAAGCACTTGAGGCGCTCGGAGACATCTCGCGGCCGTCTCGCTGAAACCTCGTCCCGACCCGCGTGGACTAGCACACGCACGCACGCGCCTATTACGTATTTCCACGGTACACGTCGTCCTACCGAGGGAGAGGCCACGGTCGGGGAGGGAGACAAACATATTTCTTCCCTCATCTCTGGAAGATCACCCGCGGAAAAGCACTCGTCTTTCACCTACTCCTCACTTCCGAAAAGCACTAAATCTTCTCCTCCTATCGATTCCCCGGTTTCGATTTATGGTGCCACCATAAATTATCTCCGCGGACGTTTCGGAAGTGAGATGAAAATCTGATTAAATTGCCTGCCGCATGGCGCGAGTGGGGACTACATGACGACCGTGTCGTCGTGTCGAAACGAAGGCGAAAGTGAACAAAGAAGAAAGATGGAGACACCCTTACTTACTGTCCCCTTGTTGCTGGAGATCCAGCGCTGTAGTGCGTTGTTTTTTTCTGTTGGTGAGAGAGGATGAGAAGGAAAGAAAAGTCGAGAGCCTTGTTGAAAAGTGTTGCGGGTGAGAGTCTTGTGTCCCTCCTGCCTCCTTCCCTTCGATTTATTGGTCTGGAGAGCGGAGGATTGATTGGTCCATCGTATTCCAATTTGCTTTGGTTGCTACTCTCCTTCCCATGCCGTTCCACTCTCCCCCCACACGACGACACTTCTTCAACTCCTCTCGATCTGAAAGAGGAAACCTGTCTCCCTTTCCACGCCTGCTTGTGGCGGGAAATAAAGGACAAGGCACGGACGGGGACATCAATAATTGGTCTACCGTCGTCCCGATCGGTGGGATGGGAATCGATTCGTCGCTTTCCGGTTTTTCTTCTCGGGCGGCGTGTCTTTCCAACTGCCTTAAATTAATGCTGCTCAATTTTTCGGTTTCCCGGGAGTTTCCCCCCCAGTGCGTATTGTTTTTCGGGGAAACGGAGAGTTGACTCTGCTCCTTCGGTTGTCCTCCGACGCTGGAAGACTTCAGGAAGCGCGCCAAGCGATTGGGCAACGACTTCGCGTTCGGTCGCCACTCGAAGATTTCGAAGAAAAAGTGCTTGTCTGATCGGAATGCAGCTACGAGCCTGGCTGATTCCTTACACCGTATTTCCCGTTTCATTCTGTCTTTAAAAATTACCAGTTTTCGCGGGAGGGAATGGACTGGTGTCGGTATTTCGAAAATGCACCGGATGATGGATTTCCCTCGTGCCTTTCTGAGTATACGGCTCACGTTTCTTGTTTAAATAGTGCGCTTCTAAGAGATAATTAGTGGGATATTTCAACCTGGCTTCTAAGATCTCCGGCGTTGACATAATGGCTGAAACGTCAACGCATACGATAGACGACTTGGCAAAAATGCCTTCTCGAACATGGTCGGACACCTGTGGAGGTGATTTGATGTCGGTCAGCTCGGTCTAGAAAACATATGACATACTATACATGACCATTAATATGTGAAGTTGATTTGTGTGAAACGAAAGCGTTGTGTTTTGGCGGATCATTTTTGCATCTTGTCTTTAAAAAGTATCTTACGTAGGTAAGACACGAGTCGATTTGCGCCAATGAGAAGGTGCTACTTAAAACTTTTGTCAAATCTGCGAAAGTAACCAATTATTTTTTTGTGGGTTGATAATTAATCCGCAGCCTTAATGACGTGGTTAAACAGGTTGTATAGTGTACTTTGAAAAAAGGTTATAATTTTTTTATCAATTTCACCTATAAAAGCGTAAATTCCTTTTTTGCCATTATCATTTGCAATGTATCTGTCGGAATCAGTGTGATATTTTATAGGCATATCCAAGGAAATTCGACATTATAAATCCCAAACTGCTCCCTAATGTGGAGCGTAAGGATGCGCTAAAAATATCCCATATATTTTCTCATAGCTTATATGCTCGTATTTGGAGTGTGTAGTAAATGAATACAAAGTGTATTCGGATTCATTAAAGGTTTTACATTGATAAAGTAGGCCCAGTGCATTGGTTGCGGTCATTAGCATTTCATTTAATTGTCATCATTTTATGTTAATAACCATTAATGTTCCATCTCACCTAGCAGCGGTACCATATACGGGTATTTAATATCGTTTCATACAATTGTTTGGGCCGATGTTTTCTCCGCTGAATTACGATGTCTCATCGTGCACTCTGTGTGTTAATAGAAGAAGAAATCGTCTCAAATGGGTCGAATCTAAGGGGCTTGCGCTCGTGTCATCCTGTCGTTGAAATTTTATTCTTCGGTGTTTGCCGCTGTTGCGTTGCCCTGTTATTTTCCCAGCAATCCGCCGGGAAAACTGGCCATGGGAGATGAGCGCATTGGAGCCCTCGAAGCTCGCACACCCCGTGAAGCCCCAATTATCATCCGAAAAATAAGAATGGGGAGTAGATCACGCCCCGCCCACGCGTTCACTGCCAGGCACTGCCCTTTCGGCGCCCCTCCCCGCCCTTACACGACACGCCGATCGTCGCCGCGCCCATGTGGGCCCGTCCGTTCGTCCTCTTCCTGACCCCCCACCCCATTTCCACCCACGCCAACCCTGGGGAAAACATAAATCACCGCGGCTCACCCAAACCCCTCGCCCTTGTTCCGGCATTCCTCCCTCATTACGCCTTTATATCGCCTCGCTCTCAAGCAGAGCCCACGCCGTCAGCAAAGAAGGCGTCTGTCGGGATTCGCCAGTCGCTCCGCTATTTTCTTGCCCGTTATATTCTTCCAGTCCCGCCCCCCGTGCCTCGGTCTCTTCAGAATCATGTTTTATTTCTCAAATCGAGTGCGTTTTAAGTTTTTTTTCAGTTTTCATCGGTGGACTTCTTTTCCGCTCTCTTGTGTCTCTATCGCGGGGAGATTAGATGAACGAAGAGACTTGCCGAAGTCTTTACTTTTTTAAAATCGGATTATCTTTGCCCATTCTTCAGAATTTCATATTGTTAACTCTTTTATTCTCTTCCCTCGTATTGATCTGGCCCAATACCCAAGTACTCATTCTTCGGAGTAACATATTATTTCTTGTATCCGGCAGGGTTCGCCGACATGATACAAAGAAGGGAAGGCTTTTATCCATGCTGTCTCTTAATTGCCGCATCATCTTTTTTTCAATACCAAATTCCTCTTGCTCTCTTCACCGAGCGAGCAAATAAGGAAAATATACCGGCCACATTGCTGAATGTTGTCGAGGAAGTATCATTGCTTATTAGTTTTTTTTCGTCATTCGGAAGGAACATCCAAGAAAAGATCTCGAGGAGCCGTTGGCGATATAATGGATTGGGTCCACCTGCGCCGACATACTTGGCGACTCGGTCGTATTCGATTTTCCCTCAATAAAGGAAGGTCGTTTCGTTAAGGGTGACAGATCGCACGTGACAGGTGGGATGAGTTAAACTGGTGACGAGAGATTTGGGGCTGGGAGACTAATGAGTGTGCCGGGATTCCAAACATTTACTAAGCATTTTACTAATCGGCTTTGCCTCGAAATATTTTCAAAGAACATGTAACCAATTTATGCCATCGTATATTATGCTCGAACCACTTTTCGCGAAGGAGTTTTATATCTTTTACGAGGTGCGACTCGAGTTGGGCAACTTTTTATGGGCCTGTTGAAATGCCGAAATATGTATCAATATATTTTCTTTACTCAAAAAAATGCGTTTCCTTCCCACGTCATTTTTGTGAAAACATTCAACCAAATGAAAAATACTTTATTATTTAGTGAGTTAAATCACTCTCGTTTGTACACTCATGTCACATACTAATAATGCCCTCATGGGAACTAGTTATGATATAAATAAGAAGATTGATATTTAATTTACATATGAAAAGTAAAGAAGGATGATAAAGCTCGTGTTTATTGCTGCTTTTTATAAAAGAATTGCACTCTCACGTTAATTTGATGAATGCCTATTCCATTTAAATACCTGAGGGAGAAAAGATATCGAGGTTTGGTGCACATTATTCACCTTTTTCATATTAAAACAGTGCTTGAATGCTACTCCGTGTTCTCATTTTCAAGTGTTTCTGTTGAAAGAGAAAACTTGTTCCACTCTCTGATAAGTGCTGCTAAAATTGGATGCGTTAAGTTGTGAACTACCGTTTGAACATCGAGGAGAGGCGAATGTATTTTAAAAGTGAAAATTCAGATAGCAAACTCCTCTCTTTAAGATCCGCGTATTTATTCGTGTGAATAAAATATACACGTTTTACAAAACGGAAGCTTCTTTGGCGACAGTTTATAGGATTGAAAGAGTTGTAGGCCGTTTCAATTTTGAGAACTGAATTACCTTAGCCCCCGACGGTAGTATTGTCCGACATCCCTTCTTCCCCTTCCGATAGTCGTCGGGAGTACGGTCTGAGGATTCGTGCCGGCGTGGTCTCCCTGTGTCCCTCCATGTCAGAACGGATCGTTTATGACTCGTTGAAAACCTATTTCAATATAGCATCCTGTCCCTCCTTTCGCTCGCATTTGCGTCGTTTCGGCGGAGGATCTCGCAGATTGTTTTATTTTGCACAGATTTAGACGAGTGTGTGGGGGTGAAGTGGTAGGAGGGGGAAGAGAGTGACTCCGTGGTGCTTATCTCTCCCGTGGTGACTCCTTCACGGCTTACCACCCCCAAAGCCCCCGAGAGGGGGAGGAAGAGAGAGAGGAAAAGCGGTGGGGGAGAGGAGAGAACGAGCAAGCGTCTTAAGAGCCCAAAAGAGGACCACGCCCCAGTTCGCCCCGAAATCTCCTACAGGCCCTCTCCCTTTCACCTCCTCCCCTTCCTTCTTCTCACTCCCTTCTGAAAAAGCTCTGCGGCACGCCCTTCTCCCGACCGAACCGTTCCTCTCCTCCTCATTCCTCCCAGCATTCCTCACCCTCCTCTTCCCCGCGTCCCCGTCGCCGCAACACCGCTTACTCCCGACGTCCCACCGTCCTCTAACAGCCGGTCCATCATCTTCGGTCATTTTCATAAAGTTGCGCGCCTCTATTCCCGGAGGCAATCGTGTGTGTGTGTGTGTTCGGCTGGCGGATGGGTCTTGCTGGAGAAGGAATGGGAAAGGACTCTGGGTGGAAGGCCAAGATAAAAAAATGGATGCGCCGAGGACAGCGAGATGGAGGGAGGTAAATGTGACAAATGGTGTTATCAACTTTTATTTGTGTTTGTGTACGCGCGCTTGGAGATCTTATTATATCGTTGGAAGCGGTCTAACTGTTGCCAGAGTTTGGGAGGAAGATCCGGAAGGAAATATGAATACGGCTCGCGAAGCTGCTGCTGCATCTTTTCAAATTCAATGCTTGGCCGCGTATCGCTAAGTGATTTTCTAAGTGATCTCACGAGATGTGATTATTCTTGCACGTAAATAACTCAGGTGTACTTCAGGTGACACCCCGAAGAATATGATATGTTTTACGCCAGAGCCAAGATAAACCAATTCTAATTTCTGCCTCAAATTTAACTAAGCCTAATGGTAATCTTATCGGACTTCGTTGCGGTATAATTAGAGATAATATGCTCTCTACTTAAGAAAATAAGGAATTAGGTTAGTGAAACTTAGAATTTCTCAATTTTCTTTTTCGATTATGTACTTGAAATTCTACTTCAGTATTTTCAAGCTCTGCCCATGCCGTATTTTATTTCCCGATCTCAGCCCGAGATTTTAGTTTGAAGGCGACATTGAATTGTTTCCATTCGTTGAATTATTTGTGACTTTCATTGACTCCTGATTCTGTGAGTATCAGTGAACTTATTTACCTTCATAATTGATGAGTAAATTAGTTGCATGAATAATTCAGTCGATACCAACTCCGAAATGAGAATTCAGGATTCGCAATCGCTTCTGGGCACTATCAAATTTCAAGGCAGGTAACTCTGGCAACAGCAGGTGTTCATTTCATATATTGACTTCCTTACTATTTAATGGCTTATCCACAGCATTACCTGGTAGGTACAAGAGCCGTAGCGACTGACTGGAGAATACCAAGTAGGGACTGTATTGGAACAAGATGTCTTCGGACAGAGATGAAATTACACGGAGAAAAATAACCCTGTTGTCATGGAGACCACGAGTTCCTTCCGAATAGTTCGCCTCCGCGGGGAGTAGAATATGTCGGAATTGGCGCATGGAATGCTTTTCCCTTCCCTTCGTCGTCCGCCCCGGGGCAGGAGGAACCTTCCCTTCGCTCGCTCCCCTCCTTGCCTCCGCCACTCCCCACGAGATTTCCGAGAGGATGGGAGGGCGCGGAGGAGAGAAAAGTGGTGACGAATGATGATATCCACAGGTGGATGAGGCCGGCGAGAAAGCCGCCCGGAGACGATGTCTCAGTTTCTTGGCGACGGACCCCGAGGTGTGAGAGTCCCTTCACCCTTTCGGGTGGTTTGGGCCCGGCGGCGCGGGTAGGAGAAAGGTCCGTGGAGAGTGGACCGTGAGGATGATTTGGAGGGGTTTCGCAGGATGATGGATATTCGCTTTCGAGGAGCGGCGTGGAACGTGTTTGTTTTTCGTTTTCTTTTCCACCGAGGGTGTCGCGCGCGAGGGGCTGTCTCGGTGCGATCGGACTGGGAATGGAAAAGAGGGAGAGTCTGAACCCCGTGAGTGTGGACGCGTGGAAAGGTTTTTGCGTGATGACGCGGGGTAAAAAAAGGACTGACCGTTTGATGAAAATGGGACACGTTTGCTGGTGATTAGACGGCGATGAAGGCAAGAAATTAATCATAAATAATTAATGTAAAATAAATGTCCCTCCCAGGAATCCGATAAAAGTTCGTTCATTATCCCACTCTTGTCTTCACGTCCTGAATTTCAAATTGTAAATTTCAATTAATGACCCTTGACCTAGTCTCCACTGGTTTATATATAGATGTCACAGGCAATACGCATTCAGTCATTGCTATATCGAGTATGACTATAGATATAAAAGAAATTTATTCTAGATTGCAGGAACTCGTCCTTATAATTTAGCTGATTGCTAAATGGCAAGAGCTATATTATTAATGCATTTTTGGAGTTCGTTAAGTGACTGAAGGTAAAAATGAAATTTCTTAAGGTCCCACTCTTTCTCTCTCCATCAACCGCACACACGCATATGTAAAATGAAAAATATCACCGCCGGGATTGGGTTAGTTTTTGATTATTATTTGTCCTATTTCTCTTTGATAACCTCTCCGATTTCTACCAACTTTCTCCGTGAGAGCTGCAAATAAAACCGGGTCTTCTAATTCAAATGTAGCTGTAAAGTGAACAACTAAAGCATGTGATTCCTCTTATTTCTGGATTTATTTACGGACACCACGGTGAAATGAAAAAACGCACTTTCATCACATCCCCCTCCTTAACATTCTCACGTATTCCCGATCTCTCCTTTCTCGCAGAAAGCAGTTCGGTCCTTGGTCATCGGGTTATCTTTTAGGGATCCGGCCATTTCATTCAGTCCCCCTCCTTTGTTTCTCCATTCCTTGGCGCTGTTTTCGGCCACCAATTTTGCGCCCCACCCCTGGTCGACACCTCCCTGTCTTCACAGTGTGCCACCTACCCTCCCGCAGGTGGAGACACTGCCGCGGCAACAATAACCATTGTTGTGCTCCGAAACTCGGGGCATCAGGCAAAAGTTTCGGCTCCGGCCACTCCCTCCTTTATTTAACTTGAGAAATCGAAGGAAAAAAACGAGGCCGCCCGAAATAAAATGTCACTCCGAGAACAATAGTTATCCTATGTGTGTGAGTGGGAGGGAGAGTTGTGGGAGGTAGGAAGGGATTGGGGTGAGAACAGGGTGTTGGACCGAAAGTGGAAATGAGACGTGAAAAAAATAGCGAAACATGCTCTCATGTCAGGCGGGCGTGGGCAGATTTGGAAGATGTTTCACACGTCAGGCCACTGGGATTTTCGCTTGTTTATTTTTTTCCCTTCAAGGTGCACCTTATGACAGCTCACTGGCTAACTCCATTTATTTCCCAAATTACTCTCTTCAATGATAATGTAACATATTCTAGATTTATCTGCGTCCTTTTTACTCTTTTAAAGCAAGAAAATGTTCAAATTAGCCTTTAAGTTTCAATTTTCTACTCAAAATTTGCGTTAAAAATGCATTTATTCCGCATCCAATTCTAATTTTTGAGACTTCCTCGTTTAGAGTAATTGAAGTCTGCATTAAGTATAATGCGTTTCTGATGGCGCAACATAAGAGCTTCTCTGGTGAGACAGTGTGCCGTGAAAGACGTGCCCTGCTTTCGTTTGCTCGTACATTTGCTTTTTTATTTTGCTTATCCTCTGGGATATAATCCGTTCACAATTTAACTTAACTTGCTGGAAGGACGCTTCGGCATCCGTACCACAAAGTCAACACGCAGAAGCCATTCCACATAACTCTTTGGCCTCACGCCCTTTTCGGCTACTACTCAAAAACTCTCCGTCATTTATGTAGATCCCACTCTTTTGTCCAGCAGATCTTATTTCGATCATCTCCTTTTAAAAATATATTTCTCGCTAATGAATGTGCTGTCACTAACGAAGGACCGTATGTTATCCAGGACTTCGAGGTAACGGTTTTCTCGCGTTAGTATACCTCGGAACATAACCTTATTATCTCCTTTTGACGTCCCTTTTTTCCCATTCATCCCACCCGTTTTATTGTTATCGCCCGCGAATGAATCGCCTCCGCAACGCATAAAGTATGGGTATCCTCACGTTTACGAGTAGGACTTGCAAAAGGGGGTGGGAGGAGTTGGAAACGGAGTTTCAAGTTAGATGGGCTATCTCCCCTACACGCCGAATGGTCGATTCGATTCGTCTCCTTGAGCGGAGCAAAGGATAACGAGGTGTCCGAAACATCGAGAGAGAGAGAGAAAAAAGAGAATGAAAATGGACCGCAGGGGGGGCTCCCGTTTCTTGTTCGCTTCCTTTTCTTATTATTATTCCTCCCCCTGCATAGGGTGGGGCCGATTGCGATTCTGTGGGTCGGCGGAGCGGGGGAGAAAATATTCGATCCTTCTCCCTTCCTTCGACTAATCTCGAGTGTTTTCCCTTCTGTCGGTCGCCCATGTGAGCGAAGTGGGTGCGCTGTGCTCGAGAGTGGGGAAATGGGGACTGAAAACAGCGTGACGATGGCTATTCGACAGGGTGATTGAGAGGGGAGGAGAGAAAGAAGAGGGAGTAAATTTAGTGGTTGGAGGCGCATGGAGGATGAATAAAGGCGGGCACTTGAGAAGTGCTCTCGATTCCATCGTTGCCACCTTTGGTTTGCCCATATCAGCCGGTAGGCGTCGCCACTATTGCGCGCCCCGCAGCCGGGATCGCAGTCCGAATGGTTTGGATGAATGTCCGCGGAATTGGCGTCCGCGATCGCTATTATTTTTATGGTGGTCCGATCCCGCGTCACTTATTGTCGTCGTCAACGTTCCGCCGCGTGAAGGAGGGCGGCGACCCGTCGGAAGAGTCCAACCCTATCGCTTGTGGAAATGGTAATAGCATTAATAAAACCCGGTAAAAAAGTTCCCGTTTATTTCTGTTCACGTCGTCTTTCCTTGTCCACGTTTTAAGGATTGCCTCTTTTATTGGAGCTCGACTCTAGTGTCGAGAGGGCGGAGCACCGAACCTTTGCGAGGAACACTGGCACGTCATTTATGCCGGCAACTGTGTGTTTTGCCCTATACTGACGTGATCAATAGGCCAAGTTTCCATTGCAAATGATGTCCGATCCCTAAGTGAACTTAATCTTATTCAAAAAATCTATTCACGAAAAAACATGAAGCGTACGAAGTTTTTAATTGATCATACTCCCTCCTGGATTCCATTCATGATTCAGTCTACCCAGGGTTGTTGCTGGAAATGTTGGGACTGCCGTAATTTCTTGGCACTTGTCTCGGGATGCATCACCCTTGGCTCTAATCCCTGTCGGAACATTTCCCGAGCACAAACTCTTCCAGCCTTTTCCACGTCTCCCTTCGCGTCCCCCGCCTCTCCTCCTGTTAAGTACGCCAAATGCGTATGGGGAGGGAAGCTAAAAATAAATCAATCAATTAAATTCGCCCGTCTGGCGTGGTCGTCGCCGCCGCGGAGGGGGCAACAACCTTAGCGTGCAACACGCACCCGTATATTTTTCCCGGAGTAGAAAGAGGGAAGGGAGAGGTAATTCAGCACGACCGTGCCGCGGTTTAAATAATTCACGTTTCTCGTCCCGTCGCGTCCCCTGGCGTCGTCGTCCTCTCTTCTCCTGCGAGTAGTCGAGAGGAATTCGACCATTGGGAATGGGAGAAGAAAGACTGCATGGGCTAAGTAGGAGGACTCGGAAAGGGGTATTTATAATTTGATTTCACGGCAAAACAACTTCAAATCTCATCCCGACGGTCAAGGGCGTTATGTTTTTAATGCAGAGCGCATTTATTTTCTTTGATCAGGTGTCAACAGCGTACATTCATCATCAGAACCGTTCTGATAATTATAAACGAGGGCCGAAATGCTTACTGAGATGGAAGTCGTCAAGTGAGGCATAGGTGCCACTTGCCAGATTATCGCCGTTCCATTCTGAAAACACATTCTACTTTTGTCACCATTCTTCCAAGTTTGATGATAAAGACGTTTGTGATGCAAACATTAATTTCAGGGTTTAAAATCAAAAAATTAGTTTAATAGGATCTAACCAAATATTTTAACTTTCATTCGTTAATTACTTTCGTCCCTTGGATAATTCCCGGGCCTGCCCATTGTGGGTGGTGAAGGATTCTAGGAAGGGGGAGGGGCGTACCCCTTGGAATGGGATGAGGGTGGCGACCGCTCCGAACAGAAAGGGGGAAATGGGTGTTGATGGTTGTCCTTCGGTGATTGTTTACTCTCCCATCGACTGTGAACCCCTCCCTGCGGTGCCCGCCCCTAGCGAGGCTCGAACCCCTTTCTCACCGTGCGGCCACCCATTGAGGAGGAGGGACAAAAGGGAGTGATTTATTGTTCGCTTAGGACGAAGGGAGTTGGGGTGGGAGGGGGCTAGTTTGAATCTTTCCCTCCCTCAAGGCGAGTGGTCCCTTTGAATATTTTCACCGGAGGAGGGAACGGAGTGGGAGTTGGAGTCAGGGTGGGTGGGAGGTACGAGGTTTGTACGGCACGTCCTGCGCAAGGGCGGAGTTAATGCAAGTCGCGTGACAGAGGAATGAGTTAATTTGCGAAATTAATAGGACAAGAGAGCTCGGAGGAAGTGCGAATTTTCCTCTCGGTGAGGTAGGAGTGGAAAAGGCGTGAACTGAGAAATCTTCAGCTAACAAAAATAAAAAGTAGCTAAAAATATTTCGCGAAGAGGGAGTTTCCATTTGCCGTAGTAGATTGAGCAGTATGATTTTAGGTTGGTTCGTGGAAAAAAATAAAATAGAAATCTGTAATCAATGGCGCCGACGAAGAGTATTATAAATGTCCTATTCTAAAGTAAAATATGAGACAAAATGAGACCCTTTGATGACTTGATCGTCGTGTAATCGAGGGCGAAAAATGTTATTTTTCTTTAATGTTGTTTAAGTTTTATTGTTATTTATTCTTAACATAAATTTAAACTCTATGGATTCATCAGGCCTATTGAGCACAGAATAAAACTACCATATAATCCCAATGGTCTGTTTTGGGGAGATGCCGTGAATTATAAACGTTTACTTTTCTTTGGCAGAACGCATCTAGAAACCTTGCGCATCGACATTTCCGATGGACCAAATAAACAATATATTCTTTGGTAGTTGATTGAGCATTCTTTTCACATTATAATTAATCTTTTTTCATTCGCTGATGAAGATGAAAGAATAGGATTAATCAATGAAATATTACAGTAAGTCGAACTAAGTGGAAGACAGCCATCACTAGCCCACTTAAACTAATTTGAAATCGACGTAAAAGATAATATAAATAATTTTAATATATTTTGACCGAACAGAGATTCTAATGAATGTAAGTGGTTACTAATTGAAAATTAGGTGTATAATTTTTTCTTCCCCGAAGCAGTGGACTACTTTCTCGTTACGGACTGTTATAAATGGAAGAATGCGGAAGATAATGAAGTCAAGGAATGGTACATTCGCGTAAAGATGTTGTGCACGAATGGAATATAAATGAACGGCGTGACATTTTATACATCTCTATTTTTGAAGAAAGGATGGAATTGACCACTTTGACGCTAATTCGATTAGTAAATAAAACACATCGATCGGCCGGTATTTCGATGTAATCACCACACTTGTATTTTGTTATATAGGCTGTGCGCAGCCCTCAGGAGGATGATATCCAAATATTTTATATTTAATTGGCTGGGTTAAAAACAGATTTCATTAGATTTGTTCGACGAGAGGAAAACTTGCTTCATACGCTTGGTTTAATACGTAGCCATTCATGGCATATATTGAATATAATTATAAATTTACAGGAGAATGTTAGGCACAGAAAATACCTCGTGTAGTTAATACGATAATATTTATTTTCACGGATAATAGATATAGCCATACATTATGGAAGAATATGATTTTTATAACGGAAAGTAAATTGTTAGTTAAGATGCACAATACATCATAATAGTTTGAGGAAAAATAATTGAAATCAGTAATTGGTAAGCTAATGTGGGCATTAATATCTTGATGGTTTATTCCCTTCCCTACTAAAAGTTCAGTCATAAAGAAGGTGGATAAGGAGGGTTTTCGATGCACTAAAAGTTATGGGCATAAATATTCAGATTCTCTCATCCCTTACCTCTCCCACTTATGCTCAACCCACCTTTCAAAAGTTATTTATGGCCATCATTTGAATGCGGATGTTTTTTTTCTGTTTAGCCTTCATCCCGTCCAATACGTTTTGTGTTGTTGAGTACAGGTTTTATGAGATCGCCCAATGGATTGCTTAAATAAATAAATTCACATCCGTCGGTGGCATTTAAGTTTTATGAAAACCAAAGGTCGTATTAAAAAAGTTTTATTAGGAATGGGGAAAATACTTTTTAGGCTATAAAAATAGGTAATCTTTTTTTAATGCGTTTTTTCCGGTGTTCAACGACGTACGTTTTGTCAGAAATAAATGTATATATCATGTGCATACATTAAATGAAACTTTTAGGAAGAACACTTTTGCCTTTAAATGTTTGGGTAGATCCAAGTAGAATAGAATATTTATCGGAGATATTTAAGCCGTAAGAACCTATATTTTTAAAACCCACTCGATATCACGTAATAATTCGTGCATATATGACAATGAGGTAATTGCACTGACATAAAACCGTGTATCTTCATTATGGCATTGAAAACTGAAAGTTAAAGCGGTTTCTTAAAACGCTTCAAATTGTTTACGAAGACCTCAAATTTTTACCGTGACATCCGAAATAGAGAAAAAAATCATTTGTTACATTTCTTTTTCTAAGTGCTCTAATGTCTCCCTACATCCAGCAGTGGTAATGAAGGCAGATTCATGAACTGCTCGGAACCTTAAAAAAAAGTGTAATCTCCGTGCCAAATACGGTGGAAGTATCCAACGGCCAATGGAGAGACGCAGGATTTAATTATCGCACTCTTTCCGAACTCCGCCCCCCCTCCCCCCCCCCCGACTAAGAGAGAAGCGTGCCCTATATTTCCCCGTAACTGGTTGTGGGCAGGCGGGAGAGGAAGGCGCTTCGCTCTTCCGCTTTACCTCCTCTTTTTCGAGGAGCTAATTAAGAGCGCGTTAACCTGGGGTCGCATGCCTGGTGAGGAAGCCACACTCCGTCGGGAGAACGAGGGCCCAATTACCGCCCATGGCAATTAAATGTTGTTTCGAGGAATGTCGTTAGCCACGTGCAGTCGTTGTTGGCGGCGGTGTTGGATGATGTTTCGCGGATCGCACTTTTATTTCCACCGAGACTCGCAATGTTTGGTCAAGGATTCAGCTGGGAACGCCCTCTCCAAGATTCAAGATTGGAGAGGGAGGGAGTTTGAGGTATTTAGAGGGTCGTCTAGATCGTCCATTCTAAACCCGATGGCTCGATGGCCGGAGGGGTGACTTGCACCACTGGGAGGGGGCCCGGGGTCCGGACGCACGCTTGGAGATCCTGCGTGGGACGCGGATATTGTGGCTGTGATCGCCTCGAGGTGGTGGACCTCTTTATCTATTCCCCCTCTCGTGTCTGTCCTCGCCCTCCCGGAGGGGTGGTGTGGTTTGTGTGAGGTGTCGAGGCCTCCACGATGTCCGGGAGGAACGAGGGAAGGGTCGGAGGCGGCGGCGAAGAGGTGGCAAGGGGTGTGACTTGGTGATGGCTCCGCCCGGAGGGCGTATGCGCTCTTCCCGATGGGTGGTCCCCCCTCCGCCCTGCAGACGGATGAGAGAGGCTCTTAAATAAGGCGAGGGAAGGAGTGTGGAGCGCGGTGGGATGCTAACTCATTGAAATGCGGGGAGGGTTACGGGTGCGATCAACTAACTCGTCGTCACGGACGCGCTTGAGTGGGGAGGACAAAAATTGCCATTTTCAAGCGAATCTAAACGAGCTCATTCGTTGGATATGGAATGCGTGGAGAATATATTGAATGCCTTAGGTTTGAGCAGAGTGAAACATTTCGAAATACAAATCCGAATTCGAAAAGCTAAATTCTAATTAAATTTCCTTTGAAAGGGTATTGTCGAATGAGGTTCTTGCATGTTATATCAATGTATCAATGATAGCCTTCCTATTGATGTAAAAGCTTTTAATATCGATTAATCTTCTTGTGATTCTTAAAATAAGAACGTAACCTTTTTTAATACAACTTGTAATTACTTTCAACTTACATCGTCATATTGCTCCGATGTCTGTAATATATATATATATATATATATATATATATATATATATATATATATATATATATGATTCTGATGACGACGGCCGTGCCGTCGAAACGTAAATATCCAATGTAAGTGTCCTTTTATGTTTCTATGTGTGTGGTGTTTGTTGTCTTAGTGTTTGTGTGTTTGTGCGTCGCCGGAGAGCGTCATTTCCAAGAGTATATATATATATATATATATATATATATATATATATATATATATATATATATATATATAAAAGAAGGACACTTACAGTAGATATTGACGTTTCGACGGCACCGCCGATTCTGATGACGACGGCATTGCCGTCGAAACGTCAATATCTCCTGTAAGTGCCCTTCTTTTATGTTTCTGTGTGTGGAATATTTATTATCTGATTGTTTGTGTGTTTATATAAAAATATATACTTTCATATATATATATATATATATATATATATATATATATAACGTAAATGGAGTAGTCGACACAAACACAGAAACAGAAACACATTAAAGAGAAACTCACTGGGTCTCGAATTTTCGGTGGTGCAACCACCTTTCTCAAGAGGAGTTGGGAACAGAACTCAAGAGTTCTGTTCCTAACTCCTCTTGAGAAAGGTGGTTGCACCACCGAAAATTCGAGACCCAGTGAGTCCCTCTTTTGTGTTTCTGTGTTTGTGCTTGTGTCGACTAGTCCATTTACATTATTGTGCACGTCCGTGGGATTTTCACAAAAGTGTTATATATATATATATAATATTTAGTGTATATAAGCATTGCAATGTTCGACCTATGGCATATCATTGTTGGTGCTCATGGCTTGGGGTTTTCAAGCGCGATACGGCTGTTGGCTTCGCAACCAACAGCATACCGTAAGAATTCATTCACTGGAACTATCGCCAATCAACAGGAATGAGCGGCTGAAATCTCAAACCTTTTAAACTTTCCTTCCGCTTCTAGAAAATGTTGATACATCATCAGTCAGTGCCGTGGAATATGAATCGACTCCTGCTTTTGGTAAAGGCGTTGTTTTTTACGACCTGTGTACACACATAAGAAAGTTGAATAATTCATAGATTAAAAAAGCTTAAGCAAATGCCGAGTGTGTGTTATCAGAGACGTGTCACCCTTTGCGCCATCTTGTCTTGGGTGAGGGGGCGGGAGGACTTCGAAGGGAATGTGGGCGTGTGCGCGCTTTGAGTGTGTGTGTGTGCGTGTGTGGAGGAGAGATACGAGGGTGTCGGATTGGGGAGGAGGATAAGGCGACGAAAGGTGAGAAAGGAATAGGGTGGGGAGCGATGAAGAGGCTCGCGGTGGAAGCGTCTCTCTGCGCTGCGCTTATGTGTGTGTGTGTGGAGCTGGAGGCGTTGTCTGGAGAGTTGAGATAGTGGAAGCCCGCCTGGAGGCGTGTATGTCTCGGGGCGGAGCTGGGATTCACAATGAAACACGTAGGAGAAATAATTGACCACTGTGGTGGCTAGGATTGAGAACGGGGCTTTGAAAGGGAATCGATGTTTGCTACGATTGTCGTCTGTGCGTTCGCGCCTGTGCATACGTGTGATTGGACGTTGTTTTTCTTGAGAGAACGAAGACTTTTTTTTCCCTGTGATCGTGATTCATTTTGATTTTATTTGATTGTTTGGTTGATTATTGATTTGATATGTTCAAAATTAGTGTAAGGTAGTTATTTAATAATCAAATTTCTTCTGTTTTTCTGATAATATTAGTGTAATATCTATACTGTTATATATTAATTATTCAATATTTATATTTCACGATTCAATTTTCTGTCAGCTAATAAAAATTGCTGGTTTTGAAGATATTTCGATGCCCCCATTACGTTAGCTTAGCTGATCATAGGTTCTTTACAGGTACCAGTTCGCAATAAAAAACGTGGCTTGAAAGTGTCTTTAAGTGGTATTTTTTTAAACCAGTGATCTTCAAGATTTATTGTGAACATACATGAGTGCTGTATTCGCCACTGTTTTATTAGAGATAGTCAACTCCTTTCTTGTCCACTAATCCGGCATCAGTATTTATCGATGAGAAATAAAAGTTGACTTAGATGTGTGTGATCAAAGACATTTTGAATCGGGAATGAAGCGGAGGAATATTTCCAACGCCGTCGTTGTTACGGTACAAAAATTTACGACTCTTTCCACGAGCATAACACGCCGAGGTGTGCGTCGGAATATTCCTAGACGCCTTGCGCGTTGTGCAACCCGTCGTGCACTCATGTTATGCGGTGATCGGCTTGCATCCAAGCTAAGAGGGATATGGCGTTGAGAGCGACCCACTCGGTCGCAGTCTCTCTGTAGCTTCTCACTTTTATTGGCACAAGTGTGCTCTGGCATCTAGTCTCTGCCTACTTCCTATCCGACTTGTCGTGGTCGGTAGAGTTGAATTTTTATTGGTATCCAACTGTTCCGATTCCGATCGTTTCTTCACGATTTTCCACAGATTTTTCCGCCACGACAATCTCCATATCTGCGATTGAATTTTAACTGATGACTTTTTTATTCTCCGACGCTGATATTTAAATATCAAAAATAAATTTATTTCTTTCATAATAAAATATCATTGATTGTCAACACTATTAAGCGGAAATCTTTCCCTCCGGATTGCTATTATATTTTTCCTATTCGGGGAACTTTCGTTAAGTCACTGTTAAATTTCATTCACTCTGAAACTTTTCTTTTCCCCATCAAACTCTTGAGCATCCCTATTGTTTTTCTGGTACTTTCTTCTTGCGAGAATAGCAAACTAATTGGTATTAAAATGAGGCAAGTTGTTTAAAGAGGTCGAATAATTAAATTACGTCAAATTTAATAAAATTTAATAAAAATGACTTCCGAAAGGAATTATAGATTCTAACGTGTAATTTCGTTGACTATTGAACATCAATTATCACGGCCTTGAACCATTTGATAAATTACTTGGACATGAAGAGCTATGAAACGAATTTTGAGTTTCCTTTAACAGGTTATTTTTGCTTTAAACAGATTTTCCTTATTAGCCAATAAATTACCTCATTCACGCTTCAAATTCTAAAAGGAATTATTTCTTTCAAGTATCTGGGTGTTTTGTACAACTCTTTCGAGTTTACTTTGTCATGGTGATTATTATTTCAAATGCTGCATTCAAAAAAGCATTTTTTTATTTGAACACCACCAGTACTTCATAATTCCATTTATTTTTTGTGATTTATACATTTTGAAAAAATGATGCATTCTTCTGTTTCTACATTTTTAAAATACATAATTTGTTTCAGTTTCAATCAATTTTTGTCTTTTGTGCTCGTTTGATAGAACTTTCATAATTTCCCACCAAAGAGTTATTTCGTTCTCTTGGGAACTTTTATCATTACATTTGATCTTTAATTTTTAATCAGTTAGCGTTTTATTTACTCACTTAGTAATTTAATGTAATGTGTATTGATTTGAATTGACTCTCTACCAATAAAATCGAACCATATAACTCTACTTGTGCGTGGTCTCAATGAGGATCAGGTGACAAATAAGATAAGTGTGTTTTTTTTCTCTCCAGTAAAATTGACTTTTCGTTAGAATTTCAATTCCTCTTCGTCGTAATGCTTATCTTTACGTATGAGGTCATCAAAACTCTGAAATGGAGTAGATAAACATGAAAAGTAGACCTTAAAATATATGGATTGAATATGAAACTTACTACATTCTCATTGTGGATATGTTTCTCCTGCCTAGCTCTTTCTCTTTTTTCCTCACTCTTTCGTTGAGTGATTGTTTGTTCGCCGCGATCCTTCGTTTGCTTGTAATTTCTGCGTATGCTTATTCCGAGACTTTCCCGGGGTCGTATTTACCGCTCGCCAACGGCCAAGCCTCCTCTTTCTCCGGCGACCCCACCCTCTCTTTACACTACATCCTCCTCCTTTCTCACGCGTTCCCATCGAGGTGGAAACCCACGCACCGGCCGCCACTCTGCTCGGTTTTATTCCCTCTCCTTTGCCTCGCCTAGTAATCTCCCCGGTCCGAGGCTGTAGCTTGCCATGCAGCACCCTGCAGGACGAGAACCCGAGATTCCCACCTCGAACGCGAGGTGCTATGTTCGGACGTCGTTTCAACCAGCCTTAGCCGGTTTTCATGGGTGTTCCAAGCGGGGAAAGAATCGCGGTGCATGCACATGAAATAAAAATAACTACCTCTTCTCTTCCGATGATCATTGTGTGTGTGTCTGGGTGCACGCGTGAAAAGGCTCGGACTGTGCGATTCCATGCGAGGAAAGCACGGGAAATGGGAGTGAGCATTGCTGGATTGAATTACCGGCGGTTTCAGTGTTGTGTGGCGGAATGGGATCATGTTCTGCCAACTGTTCCGCCAGTGCGCAAGGCAGGTTGTAACAGTAGTGTTAAACACATTTGGCTCGAAGTCTGCATTTGGTAGAGTTGGAAGACATGGAAATTAACTACTGCTTAGAAATGTATATTTTAGGTGAAGAGATATTTTCGTTGTGGAATTGACTGCTGACGTGTATCGTAAACAATGAAATAACCCCGCCGTTGCTGCGCATATTACTTGTATTGAATGAATCAATTTTTCGACATACTGAAGGAAAAGTGTTTTAAGATTCGTTCAAAATTTATTTGTTAACTTTTATTTTCATAATGAACATTGAAGATATATTTATGCAATATGATAATTTAAAAGTATACCCTATCCCCTTCTCCTCTATCCCCTTTTTCTCAGTTCTACCCAGTGATTTATGTGCGTACCGCATTCATCCGCATTGAATATTTTTTCAAATTAACAGTTAAAGCATGGAGTGATTGAGCTTTCTGTAATTTAATTTTACATAAAAGAAATTTCCGAGGACTTTTCTGAAATAATCGGAGGCGTAGCAGAGAAACCACTTCAGTGAAGAGACAGTGGGGGTCGTGGCGGTAAAATGAAGATTGCGTCAGATTCGAGCTCATGCAGGAGTATGAGAATCAGATAACGTGGTAGATCTTCTTGTTAACGGTGAGCGTAACTGAATACAGCGGCACAAGTGGACCGGGACTTTCGTGGCAGGGAACATTTCCTCCGCGTTTCTCACTTGGGCTTCCAGCGCGGACCTTCCTCAAAAGTGCGCCTAGATGAGACCTTCCTGTCGGAGCCGTGGAAGGGGCAGAGGGTTGAGCGAGGGCGTGGAGATGGGATGAGAGTGGAAGGGTGTGGGGGGAACATCTGCACGGCGAGAGACGGTTGCGTCGTTCATTCCGCGGACCGCCCGAGGGCACCGTTCCCTGGAGCCTCATCCCTCACCTTATCTCGTCCCCCTCTCTCCCTGGTCTTTCTCAGAATGAGGAGTTTGCCGAGGCAGCCGAAGAAGGAGGATGTTTTCGTTTTCTCCTTCCCTCCCATTCCTCATCAGATGTTTTCACTGTGGCTCGTACTACGAGAGACTCCATCCCATTTCCTCGGAGAAGGAACTCTTAGCACTTTTTATCCCTAAGGTTCAGGGTCCGAGAATCTTTCGTGTTCGCTTTCGAGAATGAATGGTTTTCACACGGGGGCAGAACGCGGCATTACAGCTTCCTGGTATCTAGTTATTGCTTGCTCTCGAAGTCCTTTACAATTCAATAAGAATACTCTTAATTAATTTGTACTTGATCATATGAAAACCCGAAATCTTATTTTTTTTAGATTTTTCCATTTCCTGGAAAGTAATTCGTTTTATTCCCTGAGGAAATGGCATTTGCATGAACGCAAAATGAAGATAAAAACTAGTACAACTTTTGGTGCGGACAGAATTGATTCCTTACATTTTTATTGAATTCGATGAACATTTCAGCCCATAATTTAAACCTTAATGAATTAAATTAAAATCTTTTACAGAAGATCGGACTTGGGCGGCACATGAATTATAGCAGCAGCGAAGGGCGAGATTTATTTCCTTAGCGAGGCTGGCTGTAGCATGATGAGTTCATTGGATGAATCTAATGAAAGGAATGGGCCATTCATTAATACATCTCTGCAGAATAGTGTACCATTCAGACCTGTTCAAATTATGTCTTACAACCTAAAAATGTAAATCTGGGTGTATTGCACGCTAAATTATAAAAGCCCTGAACGAAGAGATATGCTATTGAGGATTGATCGAGAAGGAATCGCAATTAATTTTAGATTGGAAAACAAAAAATATTATGTATACAAAACCATAAACACAGTAATCAACCCGAAGGTCGGTTTAGTAGGTGATGGTAGAGCTCACCCATGTACCAAGCCCGACGGCGTGTGAATAATCACACATCAGGGTAGGGGGGCCAGTTCCTTTCCCTGTATTATGTATATATATATATATATATATATATATATATATATATATATACATATATATATATATAATCTTGAAAATGACGCACTCCGGCGACGCACAAACACACAAACACTAAGTTAATAGATATTACACACACAGAAACATAAAAGAAGGACACTTACAGTAGATATTTACGTTTCGACGGCACGGCCGTCGTCATCAGAATCTGATGACGACGGCCGTGCCGTCGAAACGTAAATATCTACTGTAAGTGTCCTTCTTTTATGTTTCTGTGTGTGTAATATCTATTATCTTAGTGTTTGTATATATATATATATATATATATATATATATATATATATATATATATACATGCACATTAAATATATACATTTCTGTGGAAATGTATACAATATGCATATATGTGTGTGTATATATAATATATTTTTGTGTGTTCAGTGTGAACGAAAAGCTTTGGGAAGGGAGGGTACAGGTTATTTATAGCGATGAAGTTGCGTGAAGGGCGGAACATTTTAAATGACCACAAATCACGTAGTATAATGTTGGTTATTGATCACTTGCCATTCATTACTCACGCATCGGTAGATTAGAATATTTTTCAAGATAAATCGCTTTATAGACCGTAAACAAATAAACTTACAAATGGCGTGATTACTTATCGAATTATGATAATTTAATGGAGCCTTTCCCTTTTACCTAAGGGACCCTTGAACCGGGTCGTAAATTAATGCCGGCGAAGGCTCTTTGTTCATGTTCCGCGCCGAAATTTACGCATGGTATATTAGTGGTCAGATTAAAATGAAATTGTTTAAATACGATCGAAGGAGTTTATGGTTGGTTCAATGGAGTTATTAATGAAATTTTAGGGGCCTTTTTCTGGGGAGATGCTCTGCAGTTTTCGTTTAATTATTTCCTTACTCTTGAACATGTTTCGAGTACTGTGAGAAGTTATTTATTAAAGGGCATACTCTAACATAAATGACCTTATCTCACTGGAGACACTAAATGGACAAAAGTCGTAAGCAGATAAAAGGATGTAATCCCTCATGCATAAGAAGCATAGTATAAGAAAAATTCAGCTTTATCTACTCTGAGGTAATGTTAAGATATGATAATATCTTAATTTATAATTCATAAGATGCTGGTAAATGCGCACGAATATATTTTCTCTCTTTAATTTGAATTTATATAAGCTCTACAAAACTCATAAGTTTATCTTCCAACCCTATATGTCTGGTACTCTGCATTAAAGTGATACCCCGGCGTCAGAATTCTTTGTTACATGGTTCATATACTCATGGAGAAAAATAATCGTTATCGATATAGGATTGATTTTAAAACTCTAGCGATATTTTTTTCCTCAAGAGTTCCCAGTGGAAGCCAAAGATAAGTAAGTACTTGTAACAGCAGAGCGAGCTTGCTTCGGGGAGTGAGGTAAGCAGAAAGGGAGGAAGCTGGTGCTCTGCATTCGGTCTCAATTTCCCACGGCCTTCAATAAGCCCCCGCGATATACACGTCTTGATGCGGTATATCCATTGTTTCTAGGTGACAGTCATTCATCCGCCTCGCTCCGGCGCTCTTTTTAAATGGGCATCTGAAAGGGAGACGGAGAAAGAAAAAGATGGATTGACGCGAAGAAATGAGAGTTTTCATTGTCTCTCCGTTCAATTTCCCTTTCCGCCGCCAATCTTCTCGTCACTCGATGGAAGGGAGTGGCACCTCTTACGTCGGCGACAACACCCAGATTGGCAAAAGGGTTAGGAAACTTACCTCTAGTGGATAGTACACGTGTTACGTGAATAATAACCGCGCTAGTGAACCGACTGGGAAAAAAGCTTCGTCAACTGCTCGCTATTCCTAACTGTTTATTTAAGCCAACTTTCCTCTGGGGTTGTAATTATTGCTATTTCAATTTCAAATATTTGCACAAATAAATAAATGAGTTTGACTATTTTGCAATTTACCCCGTATGAATGAGTTGTAAACGTTGTTTTGTTCAAACTTAGGTTATTAATAGGTGCTGAAAATGTTTTATTTCACCACTCGGAACTTGGTTAAGGTACTACCCGTTGAGAGTCTCCACTGATGTATACCTTATGAGGACCAATGAATGATTCTCTGTGCACCAGGTGAACTGGTGGAGGAAACTTTTCCAAAGATGTTTCCAGTAGAAAAACTGTTGTTGGTGCTGTTTGAGATCTCGGATTAGAGAAAAAACGGTGTTCTCAAGCCAAGCCATTAGTGGGACAGCGTTAGAAAGAGTTGTTTGAGAAATCCTAATACACTACATTTTATAGCAGTGGAGACCAGGTGATTTTTGCTACTTTTTGAACGTTTATCGGTAAATATTAACGCCAGTCTGACGTCAATTTAGCCCGAGTCGGATATTTTATAGTTTAGAAGGCAACAGGGACGGTCATGAGGCAACTCATATCCAATTTAAGGTGTGGAAAAATTACGCTGGCCCGGTCGAGTTTCAGTTTGAACCGTCTAACTTTACTTTAGAAGTCCTCGTACTTTAACTTGAACATTTTTTCTTGTTACTCTCAAGTAACTTCCCGAAGCTGATATTTGCATATCATGGGTAATTTTAACGAATGACATGAAAGAGGTTTTTCGTAATAGCATCATTTCAAATCTATCCGCAATTGATCACTAATTTTGATATAACCGCACTTTTTATTCGACCTAATAAATAAAAATAGTACCTATGGTTAGCATTAGTTTTAATTTATCTTGAAATTACTTCATTCACAATTTTCATACATTTGAAGTTGCTCTTTCAATGTTGTGAATGTGCACGTTTCTGTGAACTGTTTCAGTAAGGTGCTTAAGGAAATTGAAGCATAGTCGTGTAAATAAACCCGTATGCTAATTCTTGCAACACTCGAAGTACGACATTGTGTCGTGGAATCACATTAAATTTCATTACACTTCATCCTGATGACGGATTAGCGCAGAGCATTCGCCGAGTGAGTGTGTGCCGACTGAGCAATCGGAAAAATAGATGGCGTGTTATTGGTGCGGTGGGTAGCGCCGTCTTTGTTTCGTCGACGTCGTCGTCACGCCGGCGAGAGATCCGATCGAAGGCGTGTGACTGATTGAGTTAATTGCGGTCCTCTGGGAGCGTGCGCGCTTTAATGCTCGCTCTCATGTCGCCTTCGTTTTTTATTCCCTCGAGAGGAGGAAATGGATTTAGGCGGGTGAGTGGGAGGGAGGGAGGGAGAGAGAGAGAGAGAGAGAGGGAAAGAAAGAAAGAAAGAGGGGAAGTGGGTGAAGAGAGTGAAGCGTGATTCACTTGCGTGCTTTTTTAACGGTGGGTGTAAAAGGGCGCGCTCAGGTGCCTGCACTCGTGTGCGTGTGTGTAGAAGTCGTTTGCTGTGAGCCATTGTGTCAGCGCGAAAAGGGAGGATTTGTGTATGTATGTGTGTGTGTGTGTGAGACAGAGGAAGAGAGGACAGAATGTGTATGTAGATTAGGGCCATTAAAACTTCCTGTTGTTCGTGTGCTCTTTGCTATATTGCTTTTCTCCGCGGGACCATTAAAAGTCGCATTGCATTTAAAAATCCTTTTTCGCCTCGTACGTGTGTGTGTGCGTTTGTGTGTGCAAAGAGATCATAAAACGGGATCGATTGTTTCTTGGGAATTACGGTGTTTCCCCTCTTGATTGTTATTTCATGCACAAAATTGGCTCCGAGATTCATGGCATTGGTGAAGTTAATTATTCCTCCGTTTCGCGATATGGTTCAATGTATCACCACCGATCTTTACCGTCGCTTAAGCATGTCGTCACCTTCATTACCACTTTAGATGGTTAATTTTCACGAATCGGATGTTGTACTGTCCGCAGACGATGTTCTTCTATACTTAAAAATGTCCTGGAGAAGCAAAATTCTCTCTTCCTGGTTCCCATGGCGGATGATTGCATCGAAATGAAAATCTGGAAGTTGGTCATTTATATTCATTTTCGTTTACTCTTCTTTGAATGCGTTATTATAATCATTGATACTCTACCGTTTAAAGTAGGATTTGGTAGGATAGAGACTGCACAAAGATTCAATCCTTTGTCTCTCCTAGCAAAACACAATTTGCCATCAGACACTACAAGAAGCCCCTCCTCTTCATACTTCTTCCTTCCCTTCATTCCATCCAACATACCTCTCCTACTACTAACCTTTCTAGTTTCCCTTAAGTCCCCCTTCTGTAACAGTCTTCAACATCCCATAGCCAATGAAGATGGTGCGGATCCATCTTTCTTTCCTCTGGATTTCTCCCAGTAATTCTTTCTTCCCCCACCAAGTCTATTACATCCTCGTCTTTTTTTCCCCTCCATCAATTTTTTTACATTTTTCCTCAAATCCACATTTCGAAAACCTCCAATATACGCTTATCACCCTGCTTCGACTATGTTTCCCCTCCGTACGATACCATACTCATATCAAATCATTAATTAGTCATCAATTATTCGATACAATATCGTTACGAAACTTATTTCAAAGCTCCCGTAATTAACTCACATCTTTATACAACCAAGGATAAGAAAATTATTTTTTGGTCATTTACTTTGAAGCATACATGTTGGTACATGAAATTACGCATGCATAAAATATTTTCCTGAAAAATGTCATCAGCTGCTCACTGGAAACACTTTTACTTAGAGTGGTTATGGAATCCGTATTGGGCAAATGAATATCAGAGGCCACGTCCTCGTCCTAGTCATCAAGAACGCGATTTGCGTCGTGATCCGAAGTTTAGCACTCTCAGCTGCAAGTACAGGTATTCTTGCGGTTAAACTTTTCCGGCGATAAGTGCTGGCTGGGCAAGACAAGCTTCAAGTAAAAATAGTGCGGGACTCTGATGTTCTCCGGGGTGGAGTTGAGGAGGCGGGGAACATCGAGGAGATGCGAGTGGACGTCGGAAGTTAAAAAGAGAGCGCACACACGGGAAGACAGATGAGAAGAGGAGATTAATTGGGGAGTGGAGCGGCGAGGGGGAGGAGAGGTTAATCCGCCACGGGGTCGGATATAGGCAGGAAAGTCTCTTCTTTTAAAGTGACCATCCCGACATGATTTTAAACGTTGAGGGAGAGGGGCGGAGGAGCCAAGGGGGGTCTTTCACTCCCGGCTCGCCTCCCGTGACCTCGTCTCCCCCCTAATAGGCAAAAAGGCGAGATCGCTTGTCCAGATTCCTCGCGAGTCCGTGGGAGATCGTCAGTTTCGTCGTTTTATTCACTCGTTTTCTCTTCTCTCGAGACGTTGGGAAGGGTGTGGGAAAGGCCGGCCGACGGGACGAAGTCGACGTCTCCGAGGAGGGCGCAAGTTGCCTCCCCCCACTCCCCCCCTCTCTCGCGGGAGCATTTTTATTGATGCCATTTTTATCTTGCGATTCATTCCTCCTTTGTGTTCCGTGCAGTATTTGCGCTAATGTCTCGGCCGCCGTCCTCCCCTAATCCCTCACCCTCCTCTTGACCCCCGTCGCGCTTGAAAATTGATTGGACCCCGCGTTTTTGAGATTGCGCCCCTTCGCCCTCGCGCCCCCTCCCTTCGTCCCCGCTCTCCTTCCGCGTATGTTTTACGACCGCTTTTATTCCCATCTCTCGATCTCGATCCCACCCGCTAAGCCCAGGACCGAGCCACACGCCTCCGGGTTAGATTTTGGTCCTCCCGGCGCGAAAATTATCGCACCTACAAATCAATTTTGCTCTTGGTATACCCTATAGGAGGGGATATAATGAAATAAGTTTTTATTATCTCACGTGTAATGAGGATGAGAAATCGGGAGATGTCTCCGAGGGGATGCCTGGCTTATTAAGGAATGCTTTGTGGGGAACAACTCACGGCGGGGGGACGGGAAAAAAAGGAGCACCTCCGAACATCTCGCCCTTCTTTTTTTCCCTTCTGGGGAGATGGCTTATCAAGCCACCGAAGAGCAGCGGCAGTCCGCGTGGCCTGTGATAAAGGAGACCAAAAAGAATGGAGAAGGGGCGAGAGGGATTAGGAACAAGGTAAGACGGAGGTTGCGGATACGCTTCTCGTCTCATTCACTCCAGCCCTCTCACCACCATCCCTCATAAAGCAGCTTTTTACTCCACAGCGCTGCCATCTGCTTCGTCCTCCCCTTCCAATTCTCCCCCGTGCGCAAGCTCTATTATTTCCCTTCGTCAGGAATCCTTCCGCTACCGCAAGACCGCCTACTCTCCTCCAAACATTATACGATCTCCCGATTCCCTATACTTCATTCTACTCCCTATTCCTTGGCTACATTACTCTTTTTATTTCTTCCGTGCGTGCTATTCTTCTACCTTCCTTGCCTTCTAAATTTCAACCTTCCCCCCGAGGGCAGACCGAAGGAGGCGCAATTAGTATCTCGTAGGAGTCATGGCGGAAACGTACCAGGTGGTTGCGGGTGTTTGAGCGTAAGTTCTACCCCGGCGGTCGCATGAGCTCACCTTCGAATACCGAATGCTTGTTCGCTAATACTTCCAGGAATTCCTTTTTCGTTGGAATTTAAATCATTTGTTTTGCGTCATTAATTTCAACGTTACAGGAACAATTTATGATATTAATTCATATTGATATTGGTCACAGTTTTTAACACGTCGCATCGTGGAAATTTATTTATTGGTAATGGAACAGTAATTATAATTTAACCCATTAGGAGAGTAGTATATGCAAATAATCTTAGCCTTTTTGTGTGGTAGGGAGATTAATATCTTGTGGCCTATCGAAATGGCTGCTTTTGCTTGCAATTTGGTCCAGAATAGTACCCAGTTCAGGTTAAAACACCCACTCATATTCCCTACGCAAACCTTTTGGTTACGCTTTTCCGGCACTTAAGCCTAGGTTGGAGCTTTTCAGTCACGCCAACTCTAACGAACTATCGATGTGCGGCACTTGCCAACATTCTTTTATAAAGCTCGACATCGGAACATTTTTCGCACATTCCCTGGGACATCACAGATCCGAATATTGCTTTGTTCAATTTATATGGAAATTAAAACCGAAGACTCTGCTTTATCTGCTGTAAATGTTCGGTTGGTGAGGTTCTTACTCGGCGGTGTGTTTCAAACAGGTAGGGACGTTTATTACCTTAGACGTTGTCAATTTTTCGATGACCCTGCATGAATTAATAAATTTGAATATCACTAATTTAATGAACTATCGATTTTTCATTGTCTGATTTCGGCCTTTTAAATTTGGGAACGTGTATATTCCTTCATTCTTTATCTTACAGTAAGGATATATGGCAGGTGACAATTTCGTTTTGCATAGGAATCATTTCTCGGTTACTTATGATATATCATTTCCATCTGTCAACATATAAATACGTATGAAATTTTCTTTTTCCAATTTTTGCCGTTCCAACAGGTCATGGAAATAAGAAGGGCCTCAGTTTGATTCACATGGCCCTACCTAATCTTAATTATTAATTGCGATGTTCTGCCTTGATGTAGCATTTTAGTTTTCGAGAGAGGAGACAGTGAATTCGGGAAAAGGGGGACGGAAGATGTTTAGAATCCGAAAAGACTGCAAGACGCGGGCAACAAAAAGGTCGAGGTCTTATGCCATAAGAGGTCCTTCAGGCCGAAGTCATCCTCTCTTCATTTTTATTATTTCACCCACCTCCCGCTTGGTTCCCTATTTCATCTCCGGCAATACCACCAGTTTTATTGCGGAGGCCGCGCAGGCGGATCGCCTCGAAATCCTGATACCACCTCCCCGCTCGACTCCCTCCGAGATGATGGAAATGGAGAAATCGGAGGGACGTGAGGGCGGGAGGGAATAGGGCCGTGGAAGGCAGTGGGTAGGGGATCGGCGGAGACGAAGCCGAAAAGAAGTGGGGGGTTTAAGGGAATTTGAGAGGAGAGGGGATGAAAGGAGGGAAGGTGGGGGGAGGCATTTCAGGTGAGGTTGGTCGAAAGGCGGGATAAGTGGCGCTCAGTGCGCATCGGCGAACTCTTTTGTCTTCGCAGCACGGCGTTTGACCCAAGCTGTCACGGCCTACGTGTTGCGGTGGACCACCTGCGCCCTCCTCCGCCTCCTATCCACCCCTGTGCGCCCCCTTTGAACCGTTCCCGTTTCTCTTCACCCTCCGTGCCCTCCACGCACTCCTCCCACCTCTCTCTCCCCCACCCACGGCCCTCTTCTCTCCGCCCACCGCGGTAGTGCCTCCCTCTCATTCCTCATCTTAGTCTCTCCTAAAAGGTATTTTTTTTCCTCGGATGCCTTTTTCCCCTCTTATCGCCTCGCCCTTAACTTTGTTACGTCGCCCTTTGCTTGCGGAAATGTCCAGTCCCTCTCCCTCCTCGGAAGTATCGAAGTAATCCTTCAAGTACCTGAGGATTCTACCTATATAATTTTATAGCATGAATTATTTTTCATTATGGGTCAATCGTTTCTGGTTCATATAATGGCTTTGGAGACATTCCATAATGGTTTAATGTGACAGAAATATTTGTGCGACAGCTTTCGAAACGGATGTGTGAAAGCTTGTGAAACACTTAGGAAGAGCGATTTATATTAGCCATAAACCTGTGGCCCAACTTGGAGCGTTAAAAAAGGTGCTGGTGAAATTGATTTTTATCACTGTAATTTTGTGAACTTACGTTGTGTTTGTAATTAATAGTATTGAAATTTTAAATTCCGTACACCTTGTAATATAATTTCGTTGAACGTCTTTTTTTGAACTTCTGAACTCCTAAATCCACTCTGTTGGAATATATTCCGAATATTCCCTTTGTTGTGGCTCTTGAATTGTTTAGCTCCCTATGAAGTACCTTAGTTCGAGTAGGTTCACTCTTGCATTGCATTCAGATATAACTTCGTCTTAATTAGTGTCTTTCTTTTCTCTAGATTAGCCCCATCAACCAATTTAGAGAAAACGGCAGGTGCGATGTTTTGCTTTGGCACCGCCGAGGCAGCGGCTGCTGGGTTTAGAAAATTGGTCGTCATATTAATGGGGGTTGAGAATGGAGAATTGGGAAATGTGAAAGGGAAATAGACGAAGCGAGGATTTGGGTGGGTGAAACTCGAGGAGTTTGGTGGAAAAAAAGGATCGCCTGTATCATTATGGCTCCGTCGTCACGTCAGAAAAGGGTTTTGGGAAGGGAATATTGAACTATAAAATAAAAAACAAGAAAGGGTTGCGTATTCCTCACGTTTGTGCGGTGTGTGTGTGTGTGCGAGCAGGATGCTGGACACCCCCTCTTCAGGATGACCTCGCCTGCTTCCTACTACCTCCTGTACTATCCCTCCCGCCGGAAGAAAGTGCCAGGTGGCTGACGGGGAGAGCGCCAACTCCTTCCTCTACGCCTCCCATCCCAACCCTATCCCCTCATTATACCCGCCGACGCACCTTTAAGAAAGCGCCTCTTCTCACCCTCCTCCTCACTCTCGTCACATGGGTGTCCCTACCTTCTCCTCGATGCCATTTCCCCCTTTCTTCAATTCCACTCACAACGCATCACGCTCCTTCCCGGAATGCAATGGGAGAAATGTACCTACCTGCTCGTGGGGGATTTTTTTTGCGTATTCCTCTTTCCCTCCCCCGAAGAGTTATGGTTATATTTTTTTCCGAGTCATTTAAAAGAGTATCTCCTTTGAAAAAAACCAAGTCGCTCCATACCATCGAGGCAAAAAAACGCCGCAGCTCATTAGTTGCATTTTTTTCCTCCCCCCGCACCTCCCCATGTTTTCACTACTTGCTACGGTCTTTCTGTTCCAGCGGTCGCGAATGCTACCGCTGCTTACATCGCATTCGACCGAGTGTTCGAGACTTAATGAGATCACTGTTAGTGTTGCTTGTCTCGATGGGCTATAAAAATGTGCCTCCTGCTCATGCCCCTTATTTCTAAGGGCTGTTATTTTTTCCCAGTCGAGCAGTGACGTAAGCGTATACTTAAATACCAGAAAATTAGAATTGTACATTTCTTAATGTTCACTTTAGCGTTTTTACCTTTGCCTTTTCTTATTCATATAGTTGCCCATTATCCTTCACGTCCCCAAATTATCCAAGCTGCCTCTCATTCATCATTCTTTCAATCTTGGGTGGCGGTTTGATGACTCCCATGAATTGCAGTTTTTATTTACCATAGGGCACTGCGGCATTATCCTGAGCATTGACATAGTTTTTAGGTAGGCGCGTTATTCGATGGATTTGATGCGGACAAAGCAATATAACTTCTTTTTACTTGATTGAATTTCTTAGCTGCCTCAGGTAAATATTTAGCACGTGATGAGCTTTAGCGTTGCTCTGAAATCAGTAGTCTTTCCCTTTGTAATCGTTACAAATGGATAATGTCTGGATACCGGCATTATTCTAATTTAATCGTTTTGTTTTTTTTTCGCTTGAATTGGATACGCTTATGTGTACATTCCGACGAGTGGTTTTTTGCCAGTCATTTCTCACCATACTCTGTGTGACTCAGCGAAGTAGTTGAAACTGCGTGCACTCGTGAGTGATTGAGGAAAATCTCGACCAAATGAAATGGAATTTGAATAGAAAAATTGATGATGTATTCTGACTTCAAGCCAATGGCTAGTGATCAATTAGAAAACGGAAGAGAAACGAGATAAGGGACGTCTGATACGTGCGAAAAATCCGAGAATGGAGCAACTCTCTCTGAATAGGGAGTAAATGATCATTCACTCGGCAGTATGGAGAGTTTTTTTGCGTCGGTACATCCATAATTTAATTGTTTTTTCAAATAAATTCTCTTACCTGCCAATTCACCTCCTGTCTGTTTTGTTGAGTAAGTATGAAATGGCTCCGAAATTTCAGAATCAGATTTTCGTCAGTATTATTTGATCCGACTGCCGAAATCACTGAAAATTGTCATCACTTTCGAAATTTAAGGATTAGAACTGAGGAATTAGGATTAGGGCCACCTTTATGTTATTTTCATTAGTTATATTTCAGGTCCAAAGGTCCCTTTGAGTCAATGACATTTTCCCAAAACCACAAAGTTTATAAGTGTACTATTTTTGCGACGCATCGGATTAACTTCCAGTTACCGTCCATTTTTGTATTGTTACCTATGGATTTCATTTTGGGTTTATTTGAAAATGTTTTAATGATTGATTTCTCTTGATAATGAAAATGTAAGCATATGAAAATTTAACTTTTCCAAGACGAGGTACTGGAATGCGTAGTTTCATACATTTGAAATGGTATTCACCCCTCGAAAAAAGTCATGTTTCACCTAATTCGTGTGATGCAATTACTTTTTATGGCGATCGTTCCCGTTCGAAAGCTCCAGTTTTCACGATTTCCTCGCCTTGCCTGCGTAAATGTTTACAGATGTAACTCCAGCTTCAGGCTTAAACAGTTAACCTTTCTCCAGCTCCCTCAATTCAATGGTTTGCCCCATAAGGGGAACGGATCGGAGAACGGCAGGACCCCTGAGTAAATCACTCGCTCGCTCCCGACGCTGGAAGCCGAGCCGTGCCGAAGAGACGTCCGTCCGCGGGATTAGATTGTGTAAATAAATCGCGCCGTCCCCTCCTCACACCCGAGAGCGTTTGTTTAGTGTCTGTGATGCGGTTTGCGGTCGCGCGGTTTCGTTTTGCTTTGTGTAACGCGCGTGGATCTTCTCACGCAAGGGAGGATCTCCCCCACCCTTGGCTTCAATATCTTACTTGTTTTTCTTCATTTCTTTATTCGCGCATTCTCCATTCCACACACACACGTAATCCTCTCCACGGCTTTCCATTCAATCTCCAAGCCGCCTCCTTACCGCGGCCCGTGTATCTATTCGGTGACCATTTCCTGCTCCCGCGTTCCATGTCGTCCAACCAAAATAAAGAAGGACAAAAAATGCCACATTTCTTCTTTTTCCTCTCCTCTCTGGAACTCTCCGCCGCGGACGAGCGGGACGCCAGCGGAACGCCTCGTTTCACCTCCGCTAACGCTTATAAAACGGAATGCGACCTCAGGGATGTTATTTTCGTTCCCAGGAAAGGGTAAAAGGAGCTAGCGGGTTGATTGAAAAGGACTGTCACTCGCGTCCCCTTTTATAAAGAGTCCTCCTCTCTATGTATCAAAGGTTTCCCCGTGGCCCTCGCATCCCTCACCTTGTCTCTCCTCCGTCTCTCCCACCCTCTCACTCCTCCTCCCCCTTTCTCTTCTCATCCCTTGGTGCCGCCCGTTAGATTGACCACTCTAGTTTTCACTCCGTTTCCTCCTCGGGAGAGAGAATTGTTATCCCTTTGTTCTTGAGCATCCATTTTTCTTTCGCACTTCTCCTCCGCTCCCGCTCGTATTAGTCTCGCGGAAAATGTGGAAGAATAGCGAAATAGCTCGATTCGTGGGTTTTATATTGCTCCATTCCCTGACTCCTGTTTCCCTCTCACTCATTCACCGTATAACTATATTATCAAGAGTGGAATCCTCCTGCAAGTGGGGTTTCTATTCACGGTCGCTTTTAAAGTCTTCATAGAATCAAAAAGTAAATTTTAAGTCGTTTTCCAATGGACAAGTCCTCTTTATGGCCTTTCTTGGGGAATCAAAGGCTATCTTTGCTATGGAAGATAAATTATTCCATTTCACGATGCTGTAGTTAGTATGGTATTTTTCTGAAGGCCATCCGTAAGTCGGACTTCAATTTAATCTGCACGAAAAAAACATGTCGTGCGGTGGCAACACCCTCGATCAATTTTTTCTGAAATCTTTGTCATCACTTTTTGGCTATGTTTATAGACTTGAAATCGTGAGTTTTTTGGTAAATATATGATGATCATGATTCCACAAACTTATATTGCACACAGCAAGCCCTTATCTTTAAAAGCATAGCAACAAGAAACTACTAAAGCGACAGATGGACTGAATGTACCGCCCGCTGAAATTACCTGTGTATAGAGTAAGTTCTTATGCAATCCGTGAGTAGTTGTGTTTTAAAAGTGCAGTAAACGGCATTCGAAAAGGGAAATGGTTTATAATTGCATAATTAATTAAAAGGAGCTTTCATTTTTTTTTGCAGTCATTATTTTAAAAATAGTTTGCAAAATGCTTCGGGTGAATCTTTTATTTCTCGAGAAAGCGAGAGAAAACCAGAATTGACGAAGTCAGTGGATGTTTTTGTGGATGGTTTTCATTGTCATTTTTTTCTGTCTGCCATGATTGCTCCAAATTCTCATATTTTTTAATGTTTGAGTGATAAATCAGTGCACTGAGCACTATCGCTTCGTAAGAGAATTTCTTGAAAACACTCGACCTCGATATCATCTGTGAAAGCGAGTGACCTCTACAACCAAGGAACCTCCCGACAGACGTCAGTGAATCTTCTGGTTAACTCTCTGCCTCACCAGCCGACCAACTCCTCCTCTCTGTGTTTCGTTGCATTTCCGTTTATTTTTCAACTTTTCATGCTCAGCTCGTATATTCACCCATCCCCTTTCCTTCTCAATTCAATTCTCGTGCCCATTTTCATCTGCCCTCCCTCGTGTCGGAGACTCATCCCGGAAGGACGAATATACGTACGTACCTTCATCGTCTGAACAAAACGTTTGACCCCGCACGTTGCTCCGAAGGGAAAGAACACATCCTTTCCTGGTCCCCGAGGGAATATTTCTCCGCTCACCCTTTGCCTCGCCATCAACATTTTCCCGAATTTCGTCCTGTAAGTCTCTGAAAAAATTCAACACGACGAAAAAGAAATCATCCACCCGCAACGCTCTTCTGGACATCATCCCGGGATCGACTTAATTTTTCGGGCGGCATCATACGAGTCTCCCGCTTCCTCCCACCCCCACCCCCCTGCTCCGCCTTCATTCGTCATCCCTTCTCCCCGGGAACACGCCCAAAAACGCCTGACACTCTCTCTCTCTCTCTCTCACATACGCACACTATCTCGACCGTGGCCCACCCCTTTCCTCCCGCCCCCCACCCTCAACAGACAAGGTATGCACACGCGGCGCTCGACCACCCTCCCCTTTCCCGGCCCACCAGAGGGGTGCGCGCCACCCCTCTTCACTCCACCCCACGCACGCCACGCCACCCCTTATTTTTTGACTGTTATCACACGGGGCATTAATCTCCTTCCCGTGAGTCGCTCCCACTCTCCAAAAAACTTGTGCCCTTCCACTCGCGCCCCCCCTGGATCATTCGTCTTCTCCGTGAGGCTCCCTCCCTTCTCTCCGGAGGGTCCCGGAAAGTGTCGTCCTCCGGCAGCATCCAGCTCACGTTAGGAGAGCCTCCGAGGGAAGGTAGGACGGACGGAGGGACTCGGTCGCTCCCTCTCCATCCACCCCCTCCCGACTCTTACTTTTGTTCTTTTATTTTTTACCCCGGGCGAAGGGGAGGTGAGAGGTGGGGGTGGGTGGTAGGGAGGGTGTTTTTTTTACTTTGGAGTCCGGTACCGGAGGAGAGAGGGCCACTGTGTTCTCCTCGGGAGAGCGAGTGGCCACCTCCGCCCCCGGCCATTCCTCTTCCCGCTAGGGTCCGCGTTTTGCGGTTGACGCCCCCTATTTGTCACCCCTCTCCCGTCCCGACCGTTCCCATCTCCCTTTCTCTTCTCTCCTTCCTTTAATGCTGCTGATCCAAACGGCAGACAAGGTTCCTCTCTCTATTTCTCTCTTGCTTGGCCCCATCTCCTCAAAATCCTTCTCTCCTTCGAGAAGAGGATAATATTTCTCCGAGTCGGCTTTTTTTTCCACCACCGTTGCACGGTATACATTTTTTTCATTCTCCTCCTCTTGCTCGACACACAAGATTTTTTTATCCATCTTTCCTTTGTCCGTCTTCTCTTTCTCTCAGCATTTACGCTGAGGAAATTTATAAGCGGGGATTTAAGAATGAAAACGGTGATCATTCGGGAAGGAAACAGGATTAAACTTCGTCGCTATTGCCAAATCATTGGAGGGGGGGAATCTGGAATTATCATTCGTGTCCCAGCATTCCCATGAGTGTCCCATTGATTAATGGGTATCTCTTTTTAAGTGGTGCTAAAACTGCAACCCCGGAGGGCTGAGTAGCTGGTTTCTTAATTTGATTTCTTCCTTGAATTGTTTTGAGGTCCTTTAATGGAAACTTTATTGGGGCATTTTTTGTTCGAGGGTGCGTTATAATTTAACCATTCCATATTTAAACCCATTGAATTTGCGGCAATAAGCAAATATTCAAAAACTTTTTGGAATTTTGGACCAAAAGTATTCATTACTGACCATAAAAAAAACACAGTAATCAACCCGAAGGTCGTGACCCTCCGGTCAGTAGTCCAACGCTCTACCCACTGGACCACCGCGACATTAATGACCATATAATAGTATTTTCCACTGAATAAAATGTGTTTTTTATCAATGAAATATGATTTGATTCGTTTCGTGTTGATAAGATCTATTATAACCGGCCATATCAAACCGCATTAATCCACCCGAAGCTATGAATTGCTAAGTTCCTCGCCCTGTACCGCCTGTAGTTTGCCAGGGCGAGCTGGTTCCTGAAAAAAAACGCACAGTATGGTACATACAGTAACACACAGCTAAGGGAGCCCAGAAGCGCAACCGTGAATAAAACCCGTTCCCTCCGATCAGCAGCTCAGCGCTCTACCCCCTGGAATCCAAGTCCCAGGTCAATTATCGTTGCGTGCAATTTTAGATATGCCCTTTCAATAGTATTCCATGTGCTTTCCTCTCATCATCGATGTGTTCAACACAAGACACTCTGGGACTTAGGTGTGCTATAACGGCGTAGCGAAAAACATATATAATTCGTATATTTTGGCTGTTTTTTTCTCCTCATCAAACACCAAAAGCCAACTACAAGAAGAAAATGAAAGAAGTACTAAGAAAACTAGAAGAAGAAAAAACTAATCACCTATCTTGTTTTTGAAATGCAATGCGCACGGACGTCAAAAATACGGGTTAAGATGAAACTGGAGAAAATTTTCGATAACTGGAAGAAATTTTGAATTGCGGGGTTGCTGAGTGCACATAACCCATCCGGTGGAAATTTGTTACCTCTCACGGGTCACAAAAAAAGGTATTAAATATATGTCTGCATCCATCAGATGAAATCGAAAAAAAATAAATCCATCCAACCTTCCCATTGCCGATTCCACTACCATTACGGCCGTCCTCTCACGGGGTCAGCAAACAGCCGAACCCGAACGGCCCACCCAAATAACTGCATTTTCCCCGTTGGATGCATTCCATGCACGCAATCGCACAGACTCGCGCGCGTACACACACACACACTCACCACTTGAAATAAACGGAACATCACACCGACCCTGTGAACCCCCCCCCCAAACGCTCTTTTCTTTTTCGAGTTCTGGAACCCTCCTCCCCTTCCTGCCCCCCAATCTTCCACCGAAAACCTCCAATTTCTTTATCATTCGTCTCTCTCTCTCTCGTTGTCGACCGCGAAGGGGAATTTTAAACCGGGGGAAGATGCATTCCGACGCCCCGGTCACCCTTGTACCTGTTCGCTCCCTGCCCAACCCCCTAACCGCACGGAGCGGGAAGTAGAGAGCGACGGACGGTTGGTGATATCAGCCACGGTGGTAGGAGAGGGTTTTCCATTTTGGCATGTTTATTGTGTGCCGGCACCGGTTACTTGCTCCGCTTTATCCTCGCTCGCACCATCTCACCAGCACCACCGAGGGAGGAAATGGTGAGTTGTCGGAAGGGATGACCCCCTTGGTGGACGAGTAACGTTCTTTTTATCATTTTTTTCACTCGCGTGGGAGCGCCGAGGAAGTCGGTTGGAGTGAAGTAAAGTTGGAGGGAGTGGGCGATGAGGGGGTGGTGGCGGAGGAAGGGATTACGAAGTTCACGTGTTACAGGGAACATATGGTGGGGAAATTGAGGGAAAATCGTGACCATTCCGTTTAATTTGTGCGCTAGTACTTAACAAAAATTCTTCAACATTCCGCTAAAAGCTTTTGCAGCCAAGGGGCGTTTTCAGGAGCGTATAAAATCGTCGTGTGAAATGTTAAGTATGCAATATATATTTGTACACGCATGATTTACAAAAACGAGGGAAAATTGGAAACAATTAGTGCAAATTAGACCTCGAATGAAGAAGAGAAAAAAATTCGAGTGTGAGAAATGGAAGTATAGGTGATGAATTTCATCTCATCTTAAAAAACTAGGCGTTAAATTCCGTGATCCACAAATGTTTTTGAATATCATTGAGAATTGATCTAAGAAAGGTGTTTTTCTTAAAGAAAAGAGCTAATGTCCCTTATTTACTTGCATTATCAGACAGCACCTTTCCTAAAGAGAAGTAGAAAGCTACGGACGGTTGATGTTATCAACCTCAGTGGTATGACCTAAGTTTAGAAAGGGTCGTGAAGAATGCGAACTTTAACATTTTGAAATAATGGACATTAAGATTTTGAAAGAAAAGAAAATGGATTTGAAATATCAATGATTTATTCATATATATTTCAAAGATTATTTTTTTCCTTCCTGTATTTGGATAAAAATCTCTGGGTACCTGAATACTTACTTTTTTTATTTTTCCTATAGCAGCTTGTTGCCACTCCAATCATGTTTTCCCAATCGCAAATTGATAAATTCTATCAGTTCGATCCCAAGAAAACGTCGCACATAACACCCAATAAACTGGTAAATAGAGTTTAAACTTTCTTGTACGATTCAGATATCGATACTACGGCAGGCAGTGAGTATCGCGCAGGGCACTTAGAGTGAATAACGTTTGAGGTCGATGCGCTGCCTAAGAATATTTGCGAGAGCTTATTTGTGGATTGGTGGCTATGAACAGGGCCCGAGAGGAACAGACGAGCGCGACAGTGGGAAATGAGGAGGAGGATGCTTTAGGTGTGGAGATGAGGAGGCAGATCGCTCGGGGGTGGGTCGCGGAGAGATGGAGGGAGGGATGGGTGCTCTCGCATCAGCTTCTTAAGGCCTCGCTAAAGAAAGGCGGCTCCTTTGGAGATTTCTAGGACGGGATCCATATATATTATTCGCTTCGGAGAAGGCATGTAGAGGCACATCCGATCCCTCCACTTGTCTTACTTCGCTCTCACCTGGGTCGCTTGGACTCGGTCCCCGCAAGATATGAAAGGACGCAAAGCAACACCAGTGTCTCCGATGAATCGGACGTTTTTGAGTTTCTCCCTCTCCCAACACCAGAAACTGATCGACCACGAATGTCTGCCCCACCTCCGCCTCCTCCTTTCTTCACGCCCTCCACTTCAGTTCCTTCAATTATCTCGAAAATTTCATCCGAAAGCTCGTCTTACCTTCTTCTATTTTTATTTCACTCCCGAAGCTGAGATATTGCGTCGCACATCCCGCTAAGTGTCTCACGCGTAAAGGATGTTATACCGAGTTGTTGGATGGAAAAGATATTTTTTTCTCGTCGAGTGCAAAGCGATATATCTAGTACGTGCATGGAATTGAATTTTTAGTGCTGCAATATGACGTGGCAATTTCCATAGGTTCTCACGAGCGAACTTGATTTGATTAAGTGCAAGTTTAAGAGACCCTTTCCCAGCGAAACAGCTTTCGGCTTCGTAGCTTAGAGTCCGTTTGGCGCCTCAACGAGGCTGTAGGGAGTTGAAAATACTCCCACTTTGGGATCGCATTCCTTAGATCAGTTTCATTGAACTTAAGTTTACGATCTCATGTCTTTCATATTATGCTTTACAAACTGTGCCAAAATATTTTATTCCGATACAAATGTCATCTAGGGATAGGTTTGCTTAATTTTTGTAGATCCATCGTCATTTTGGATGTTTAACGATATTAAAAACAACTGTCATGATGTTCTCCTCGACTGGTAAAATTGAGATTTTTTTCATGGATAAATCCCTCGTATGCTTTTGCATAAATTATTTCTTTATCCTGCACATCTTTGGGTCGAGCATAATTCATCTGTGGAGGAAATACAAGAAAATAGTCAAACCTAGTCACGTGTATACCTTGCTATTATTTTCTGAAATCTCTGAACAGTGAGTCTGATGGAATGAAAAATTCGAGAAAGAGTTATGAATGACGCTGCTATTTTCTCTAGCTTCTCGGGTATTTTTTTTAGCGTCGGATGAATTTCGCTCAAAATTTGATTGATTCCGGGGTCCGACTATTAGTTTCAAAGATTCGTTATCCTGCCACGGGAATTCGAAATACGCCCATTTTGCGTAGGCAACGGGATCATGTTACACGCACGTGGAGTACTGCCGCACTCCTCCTCCTCCCCTTCCCTCCCACTCCGTATCTCTCCGCCCCATCTCTCCCTTTCTGTCTGTCCCTTTCTAGCCCTTTCGCCGCCGCCATATCTCCTCCCGTGCCCACCGTCCCCTGCCCCCTCTTCTCCTCGTCCTATCTACACCCCTCCTTGCCCTGCGCACCCATCCTCCCGCCTCCAAAGAGTTCCTGCTCCCGTCCTCTCCGGGTCTCGCTCTGCTTTTATTTTAAATCCGGTTCTCTCGAAAACATTCCCGAAAACACCTTTGCCGGCCTCGGATGGGAGGATATCGAGGGAGGGGGGAATGATAAATCGCCGATTTGTCGATTTCATTCCGCCTGGTCTCATTTCTTTGCCATTCTCTCCCCTCCCCCACTCCTTTAATTGCACTTGCACTCCTCTGCGAAGAGTGGAATAAAATTTAGGTACAGGTTTATTGTCGTGCAGTTCATTTGTAAGGTACGGGTCTCGGGCGAGGAAGGGTCGGAAAGCTTTTGGAGCCTTTATACAAATAAAAAGTCCTAAGTTTCGGCTGACGATTTCCAACTGAACATTAAAGCTTCGGTAAGATATCAAGCTAGTTTATCCGTGTTTCGATATTCGGACAGGGAATTTTTTCTATCAATGTTTCCCATGAATCCCGTTTCCAATCAATCCCGTTTTAAGCATTAAATTCACTCCGCCAAAATAGAAAGTATCCGTGTGCAAATTTTCCTCGCAGAATTATTTTGTGGTTGATGATGAAACTTTTCAGCTACGTGCCCTCTTGTAGACAATTCTGTTTTGAAATGGATAAACAAATATAAGTGTGTGCACATGTACATAGTTTTTTACTTTTTTATTTACTTCTTCATTACATGAAATCTTTTTCTCGGAATTATTGTTTAATTCTTAGTTAATTATGTCATGATATTTACCTGTGCCTTCAGTTAAAATAGTTTAAGCTGTGAGCACGGGATTATTTACCACAGTTAATTTACGAAAGATCTAGCATAAAAATAACTGGGAGTAAATGCAAAGGGGTAAAAGTAGCGAAGCTTAATATCAAAACATTATATTGGCAATGTGTTAAATAATTGAAGAAAAAAGTGTGAGAAGGCTTACAAAAACATATTGTATATGTTTATCTCGAAAGAAAGGTTTTTCCTGGAGAATTTGTCGTAGCCAATTATCCACTATGGACTATTTTTATTAGGTAATCTACCGGTTAAGGTAGGTTTTTGGATGGACACAACTATCAAATAAATAATTTGTAACTCCAAACAAAACAAAACAAACTTCCCCATAATGCAATGCTTTCCTCTTCCAGCAAGTGGAAAAATTCGTCAGTGGAAAAATCATCAAATCGTCGAACACGCCCATAATGAGTACAAACGTGCCAAATTATCCCACACCATCCCTGTTTCGGAGCACATGTAATACTTTATTCCGCGAAAATTACTGCCCATTTTCTCCCTCTATCTTCCTCCTCTAAGGGACCCATATCCAATAAAGCTAGATTTAAGTCATTGCAGAAAAGAGCTAGGCCAGTAGAATTTTCATATCCTCTCCACACCCAATAGACAACAAATGTTGAAACGGTTTTAATGAGTTCTCGACTTTCTCAGCCAAGCATACAGTAAAGGACACTGAGTTGTCACAAGCTGGATATTTTTCCGAAAACCCGAACACTCTATGAAGGGAGTGACGTCAGGAGATGGAAAAAGTGAGATCACTCTCAGGGACATTAAGAGGATTATTCTGTGCAGGCGCTCAGTTTCGCCCCGGATTTTCGTATGCCAATCCAGAGATATTTCTCACTCTCTCTCTCTCTTCCCCGTCCTCCCTCCCCAACGTTACGCGAAGGAGTGCAGGGACTCAAATGTACCAGCTGTCAGAAACAAGTGCATTTATACGTACATTTTATGACACAAGAATTTCACCTGTACTTCGGATTTTCAGTCCTTCCTCTTGACTCGAATGGTTGCGTATAATGCCTTACGTTTACGTCACAGATGTTTTTTTAGTCCATTATCTCATAAATTTCAAGTCTTTAATTAAATACCTCTCTTCAACTTCGTCAAACTTCAAAGTTCTTAGCGTTATTAAGCTTTTTTATCTGTTTGCAGCCAAAATGGATAAAAAATTACTTGGAATTTTATCTTAAATACTTGGGTACAAGCAAGACCCGAGTTAATTGGTTAATTGCAAATAGTGCTCACTGCTTAAGTGATGCAGTCTCTCCTATTTTATCACCATTGAATCGTCGTTGGATTGTATCAGCTTTTGATATTAGTTACGCGAAGTCGTATCCATATTTGTTGCCCTAATGAAAGACTCTAGCTCATTGGAATGTTAAAAAAAATAATATTCCCCACCAAAATTGGTTCACTCTAAACTTTCTCATTGCGTGTTTATTTTACTCTAAAAACGTTCCACTTCATGGATTGCTTTTTTTAACTTCATTTTTAGAAAGGAAATTTACTTCAATACTCAACAATGTATTTAAGTATACAGCATTTACCTATTTTAGATCTACTGGAGTATTTTTTCATATTTTAACGAACGAAACACTCACACGCTACCAAGTCTGGAATTAAGAGAGTATGAATGCGTATCCAGACGAAAATGGCCAAAGGAGGCAGGTCTTTTCTACGCAGTTAAACTGTAGAAAGCGTAATTCCCAACATATTTGTTTCGTTTCCCTCGGGGAGATCCTGGGGGGAAATGAAATTCCGTCACATTTTCCACGAGATATTAGCGGATCCAAAATAATTCGAGTTGCTCTCCCAAGTGTAAAAAAACAAGGCGTTTGGTATTGGTGTGTGTACGAGGGCAGAGGTATGTGGGAAGAAGGATGCCAGGATGTGGGCAACGGGAACCGGAGGGAATTGGGAGGAGAATAAGATCGCACAGATCTGACGAGATAAAAAGCCATAAAGGAAATAGGTCTTAATTTATGAGAATCCGGGATGGAAATGGAAACGCTCGAATAAACAGCCGAATCTTTCGGGGACGTCATTAACGAGAGCTGGGGTGGACGGGAAACGAGCGGCTTAGGGATGGGGATGTAGACGGAAAAGCACGGTTTCATTTTGAACATTTCTGCTTCGTTCTCGCTCCTCCAAGAGCGTGAAGGAAGGTCGTCCATTCCTTCCATTTTCATGAATCGCCTGCCATTCCATTAGACCTTCATTATCGTCCACCACTCCTTCCTGGAGCGATTTGTGTTGTACGTTAGCGTAGCTCGGGAGGGGTAGGCAGGTATGCTGTGAGAAGTGCGTGAAAACTGCGCGATGGAAAGTGATTTAGGTTATAATTCCATCGTTCATTTGAATATGTACTATGTCAGCCAATAGCATCGATTGGCTCCTCAGTAACCATTACGTTTTGATTATGCTTTCATTTAAACAATTAATTTTAATGGTTAAAATTTTTGCTTATCGCTTATTTTTTGCCACACTAATGGAATTAAAATGACATAATTTTCTTGAGAGTATGAGGCAATAAAACCCCATTTCGAATAAAATATGCCAATTATATCCCGCCAACCGGACTCTCCTGGCACATATCTGGGGCTGTGTTATCGTCCTCGACCATTAGCAACTAAGAATCGGGATTCCCCGTGCTAAAAAAATCTCCACTCTTCACGTCTGTATGTGGTGCTCATAACAAGTTAATAGGTTTTAAAGTAACGTGAAATCACCCCTTCAAGCGTTCCGTCTCAGAATCGTTTGGATTCTTCGTACGTGCAGTCGAATCCATCGGCTCGGTCATCCTAAAAATGACGTCAACGTCCGCGGCGGATTGACCGATTTGGGAAAATCGGCGCGAGCAACAATGTGTGGTGTGACCGTCGGAGAAAAAGAAGGCGGGAGGGAAGGAAGTTGGGAGTGGGGTAGGGCACATGTTTCGAAAAGGAGTGGAAACGGGAGAGGCGGGGCCAGGGGAAACACGAGAGAGAGAGAGTAATTGAATGAAAGCTCCGATTTGGAATGGCGAACGACTTTAAATTGGCGGCTGCGGACGGTACCAATTATGCCCTCATATTTATTTTCGCCGCCCTCCCGCGCTCCGCCGACACCGACCACGGCTCGCATCCCATCGACACTGCCTCCCTGGCCCCCTCTATCTATCTCACTCTATTTACCCCCCTCTCTCGGGCCCCCTCTCTTTGCTTCCCATCTCCCCTTGACGTCCTTCACGCTTCGCTCCATCCACGCCAGCCCATCCTCTTCATTTCCACGGAACGGGGGAAAAAAATCATGGCCCCCGGAGATTTTTCCGAAAAGTTTGAGAACGCCAGGGGATTTGAGAGGAGTGTTGGTCTTTATAAGAATGCGACGAGGATGGAGGGAGAGATAAATAGGCAAAGATGGAGAAAGGAGGGGCGGAAGAAGTGGAGGGGGAGGAAGGTGGGCGGAAACAAACAAATGACCGCAAAAGAACGGCAGCCGCTGGCGGCTGCACCTCCGCGCATTGGCCGCGTGACCCCCGAAAACGTTTTGGGGCAATTTGTCATTCCCCGGCCGGTCGTCCCTTCGCCGCTGGACGGAACACGTGGAACGGAAATGAGCGGGAGCGGAGCCCGGGTTAATGCGTTTTAAATCTCGCTTTCAATTTGACCGGAATTAGACGTGGATGCAGTGGGAGGGAGGGGCAATAGCTTCTGAGGTTTTAAAGTTGAGTCAACTTACAGAAACTGCTTCCTTGAATTTTGGGGTCCTCAAGATTTTCATGTTTCATTAATGAAGGAAAGCTTTTTTTCATCCTCATAGTTCACACCTGTCATTGAATACAATCAAGAAATAATACCGCATGATAGCATTTATTTTTCTCAAATATGCATTTTCTAATTACAGCAACATAGCATACATAGGTTGATGGATGAACCTAATGTGAGAAAATGTCTGATGGAAAAGATTGTATGGGCTGATAAATTTTGACTCTTGGATCGTGTAGTTAAAAGTAAACCTTTGAACTTGCCGATTTGAATGGAACTTCCGGACCTTATGTTAGAACATTGTGGTAGTCGCAGATTTTGTCGTAAATACTCGGCCACAATCATTAGGATATTATTGTAATTTTTCTCGACGGATTAGTGCAGGTAACATCATTAATTTACCTGAGCATTATACTTTTTCATGCTCAGATTTTCTTGTCCACATGAAAATAATATTTTGATTGGGATTTATGACGAACGTACGAGTTTTATATTGTTAGGAAGGTAAATGAAACTAGTGAAATAGCATCCAACCCCATTTCATGACTTCGCAACACTTCCTCTCTCTATTTGCTTTCTTTCTCGCGGCTGCGTACGTTATGTTCTTTGATTGAGTACGCCCCGAAGGCCCCCGCTGGAATGGATATCCAAAGGGAGGTTTTTTCTTTCTATCCTCTGCGTCTTCTCGTAAGACTATCCCTCTCCTCTTGAGGTCTTAATTGTGGTGCTGGGCGCTCCTTTATATGGGCACGATGAGTGCTCAAATGGTATTTCATTGGGGGCTTATGGCCGAGGTTTATCATTCTCCGATTACGATTTATTCTCCTTTACCCTCGCGGTTTTTGTCCGGAATACTAATCATGGCTCATTCGCACCGCCGTGCTGGAAATTGGGGTTGTGAATATCTAATTGGAATGATGGATGGACCAAAAACCCGTCGGTGTAAGGTATACCCTCGAAGGAGAACATTTTAGTGTGAAGATAGATCCAGCTGTTGTCTTTTACTCGGGCGATGTTTCTGTAAATTTCGTTGAAGTTGCCAGAATGTTCTACGCCAAATCTGGAAATCGAAGGGAAAGCTCATTACGAAAGGATGCGAGACTAAATGATCTAATGAAAAAATAACTTTTTTAATATTTTGCAATTGCCATCTCGGTGGTGCTCCACCATTTAGTGCGGAATTTCATTCGACGGTAATCTATCATTCGCTGCAGTTTCCCGAGGAAAAGGTTAAATAGGGAAAATAGAGGGAATTAAAACGAAATAAATAAATCAAAGGAGCCGTTGGCTTATTCAGGGATCACTTTTATCAGGGTACGGGTTTCACTTTCCAATGACGGCCTAAATCATGGCAGGCCCTGTGTCAATGATCATTTCGATGTTGACGTATTGTGTTGTAAAGTACTAATATGTAAACGTGTATTTTTTCATGAAGGTATTCTGGAATTTCCAAAGTTGAATCATTCTAACCGAAATCCTCATTCGTAGCGGATGGCTAACATATCATATTTATTTTAATCGAACTCCAAGATGTTCTTCGAAAAATATGATCTACGAAGGAATCTAGTGACTCCCACCTTTAATAGATTAATTTTTTCTCCCTTGAGCGATGAAAAAATATCACTTGATTCTTTACCAAGTTCAAAGGGCGTTGTGCCTGGAGTGAGTGGACACATTTCACGAGGTGCAAGTGCCATTTCAAAGATACTCGTTGCAAATGTCTGCCTTTTTGTTATATGGAATTTTTCCATGATAAAATTTGCTTATTTATGACATACATGATTTATATGGTGATGAATTAATGAGTCACTGAAAGTTGTGTACAATGGTATCCATACATTTGGGCCGGCCCGCACTGAATAGCATTCCTGGCGAGAAAGCCACGCTCCCAGTTTTAATTGCAACGACCAAATTTTGAGGTCAGTTCGCACAAATGTTTGCGTGTGCCGATAAGGAACCCGGACCACACGAATGAGAAGACGAAATTTATGTAAGGACCCATTTTGGACCTTGGCGCGCAGCCACTATGAAAGCGATTTTTACGACTACCTCATGAGGCTGCTCATTAGAGGAAATGAGTTTGCATATTCTCTCAATGAATTTGCATTTCCAAGAGCTCATTTTCTTTTGTCGTAGAGGCAAGCGCATTGCATCTACTGGATTATATATCCGTTTTATTGATTACTCGATCCCTTTTGGTCGAGTAAGCACTATTCCGCGCGGCAACGTGAAAAGACCGCGGGAAAAAGTTTCGGTTCCGTAGAGATGAAATACGCCAGTATCACATCTTTCAAAGGCAGATGGCATAGGTTTTGATTCCAGAGATTTCCCTCGATAAGGACAAGGAATCGGAGCTGTGCCCTCAGGGTCGTAAGGATGCAATAAAAGACGAGAAAACGGGGAGAATACTTGGAAGAACAATAAAAGCTCGGGTTCTGGCCTTCAGGGGGGCGAGATTTTTATGAATCCTTAAAATGTAATTCATTGTCTCGTAAAGGGGAATTCACAACTCGGGAAAGGGTTAAACGCGGAAGGGAGTTTTGGAAGAGTGGAGGTTTTGCGGAGGGGGTTGGTCGGAGTGATAAAAAGTGGAGGTGATTAAGTGGAGGGGAGTCGAACGAAATGGAACGCCTCGAGGTTTTTTGGAACACCGGGTGCCGTAGGAGAGAGGAAAGAGGAGAGAAAAAAAACACTTGTTGAACGTTCGGCCGAGACGGGAGAGCTCCCGGCTTTCTCTCTTTCCGTCTCTCTCTCTCGTTACACCCTCAATCCTCCCTCTTTTCCCAAACGCTCACGCTTCACATCCCGCTCCCACTTGTCTGATTTCTTTTATTTCCTCTTCTTTTCGTTTCCAGACCCAAGCTGAACCAAAAGCTTGGAATTATGTTTCATAAAAGTCTCCACGGTTTTCTTCCCCTCGTGGCTACCTCAAAATTCATTGTTTTAGGCCTTTAAATTCTCTTTTCTCTTCATACTTTTTTCTCGAGAAGGAGAGGAATTGGTGGCATGCGTAAACGGCTTTGCGTTAATTTTTATGTGATCAGTCGGTCGTAAATCTCGAGGATAACGATCCCGGTTTTTTTATTATTCTCGAAACAATGAAGGCGCACTTTATCCACGAGCATGAGGGGAAATGATTTCCTTTGCAGCACTGGTTTGAGGAAAAGTGTAACTAATTGTCATTGAGGTATTCCGTTGCTATCACAGTGATTTGGAGAATTTTAATTCCATTCTCGGACTACAGATTAATTGAAATTCCTGAATGACGAGGCACTCCTAATTCCGGCAGATTCATTAATCAATTCCACAAGTTCTTATGAATTTATTGTATTACAAACGGATTTCTGTGGTGAAGATTGCTTTTAATACTTCTCTTCTTCTACATTTCGTTAATTCTACATTTTCATATTCTCGAAACGGTTAAACTAATCACATTTAACCTTCCCTAGAGTCGAAACATGGTCTTCCTCCCCACAGTTATTCTAAATTTGCAAGCAAGTTAATGCCTTTCGCTTTTGAACTCCTCCCGACTGGAACCATATCTGAACCGATCATCTAGCATTCTAGAATGGAAGGCATCGGTCGATCGAGTGAAAAATTCTAAGTCAACCGTAGGAATTAATCGGCAGCTGAAACAACTGAAGACTTGTTCGTACAAATTTATCTGGGTTTTAATGACGAAACGTATTGTTTCACTCTGTGCTGCTCGCGATCCTCTGGAAATCGAATGCGCCTGCATCAGAATACCAGAGCGAGAATTTCCGCTCCGATTAACTCGGATTAATTTAGAAAATTGGCGACGCCGTTCGCCGATCCCATCCTCCCATTTCACCCCGCGCGCTGGGGAGGGAGAGACAAGAGTCCTTTGTGACCGCGCCGTCTCCAACATTCGTATTACTCCCTCCCACCCACCCCTACCCTCTCCTCCCCTCCTCTTCCTCGTTTCACAATTCTAATTCCGCGCAATCCAAAGATCCAAGTTTCTCGGCCGTCCGACAACTCCCCCAACAATTACCCTCCGAAGAATTCCACCACTCCTGATTGCCATTGCCGCGCTTTACTCCTCTCCTACGTATATTTACCCCCCACCCCCACCCCAAACAGGCTTCCCCCTTCTCCCCCCCACCCCGACGACCTAGTACACCCTTAACGAGTCTCCGCCGCAATTGCCATCGTATCCGTGCTAGGCCAATACCTTCTCTCCCTCTCTCTCTTCCTTTCTGCCCATTCACATTATAGGGTTCCGTCATTAAGCGTGATCCTTTCTTCTTCCCATGGTCGCAGGATTAGTGAGCAAGAGTTTGGTGTGGGTAGTTGATGGGGGAAGAGAGTGAGTAGGACATATGAAAGGGGTGAGGCATTGAGACTGGCTGTGGAATAATAACGACCCCAAGAAGGATTGTTGGGAGTTCCGTGCTATACTAACGAACCAAAGTCTGGAGTTCATTGTCCTGCTCATCCCACCCCTCACTCTGATTTGATGGCTGAATCTGCAGCCTCATTCTATGCTGTTTAGTGCACTCTTTATGTTTTCCCCAACTCTAGAATTATGACGCATTTTGCCATCATTCTTAAACTTAAGATTATTTTTTTGTGTGTTCCTAATCGCTAGGCTGAAGTTATTGCGTTCAACACATTGAGTTTTAATATTTTTTGTTGTATTAGGTAAAGGTAGATCCTTAAATTCAATTTCTTATGAGTTAATTTAGGTGTGCACATTAAGAGCCATCGATTTACGTCATTTAATTTCATCTCCCCAAAATTTCCGTTAACTTTGTGGCAATCTTATTTAAAATTCACATTATAGCGCAAAACTCTGTTAGTTAACCATAATTGGGAAACATTAATAAAAATGTATAAAATACCGATCTGGCTTGTCTGATCAAGAAAACATTCATATCTGATTGGTCCTTCATAAGTTTCCAGGGTTTGAATATCGTCTTCCGGCTTTTGTATAGATTCTCTTTGCCTTTATGTAATAAATTCATTTTTTATTCAATCAAAATATACGAAGAGGAAAGGCCTAGTTACATTGACACACTGGTTCCAATTATATTTCGCCGAAGCTAAGCAATATTGAGCTCGGATGGAGGTGAGATGAGTGCCCTCGACACCGTTGCCCTGATGCTCTTGTTCCCTGTCTGCATGTGGCAGGCAGGTTTGTGGCAGGCATGGGGTTTGCGCAATGGATCAAGAGGTCAAAATGCATGGGGGCTCATGTCGAAGATCCTCCCACAACAATCAACAAGATATACAATAAGACCGAAGGTGAGGTAGCCTTTTGACTTCTGTGTTTAGCTGCTAATCGGAAGATGTCGTGAACAAAACTCTGATGACGAGCGATCCAAGCGGGAGTGATATTCTAGATATCAGAGCGTCGTGGGAAACCTCAGTTGGCACAGAGAAAGAATTTACCCTAAATATGCGAATTTCACGCGCCTTATGGATCTGTACATGAGGTGAGCTCTAGCCTCACCTATCAGGAATTAAAATTCCGTTGATTTCTGCCAATTTATGAAAATATACTGATCACCTCTTTTTTCTTTCCAGAATGAAAGCGAGTCGCCGGGCCCCGAGAGGAAACCTGCCGTCGCAGCCGCGAGAGCGCAGCACCGTCGCTCTACCGCGCCCCGCCGCCGTGCAGTACCACTCTCACTCATGCATCCCACGATGACCTCCAAGGAGGTGAGTGACACTCTGCCCCGTCTTCCTTCATTTTCTTCAGCGGAGTAAATTACGGAACCCCTCATTCTCCCTCAGGCTCCCCACCAAACACACACTCACGAACTCAAACCCGTCGACGGACGCAGGCGTATAATTGGTCGTAATTGAAGTCGTCCCCAAATGAGGGGCGAACATGGAAACCTCCCGAGGATCCGTGGGTGTGATTCCGACAAAATATCCCATAACTGCTCTTGGACACTATAATGGGACCTTTGGAATCACAAGCATACCGCACCTTTAGATTTCCCTATATGAGATATTTGTGAATACCGTCATAAAGCCGACTATTTGCCGTCTCAGACTATAATGTTGAGTCGAGCATCCCCGAATGCATCAGTCTCTTAATTGAGTGAGGAATTCTTCCGAGGAAGCTCTTAATTATTGAAATTCTGCCTAATCTAAACTGCTGAAAATATCTATACATAAAATTCATCATTACGTTTCTACTCTTTTGATGTAGCAGCCAACCACCCATATTTAAGATCATCCAAAGTTTTCGAATTTTCCTGATGATTACGTTCATTCCGATGCTGGTTATCAGCTGAACTGGATAAATGATCCTTCATTTATATATATATATATATATATATATATATATATATATATATATATATGTATGTATATATATATACTATATATATGTATATATATGTATGTATATATATATACTATATATATGTATATATATGTATGTATATATATATACTATATGTATATATATGTATGTATATATATATATACATATATATAGCGGGTCGCGGTGGTCTAGTGGGTAGAGCATTGGACTACTGACCGGAGGGTCCCGGGTTCGATTCCCGGGCAAGGCACTTTGGGCACCTGCAGCTCCACCCAAGCTAGTTGATTTTTCGGGTACCAGATCTTCCTGGGAAACCATAACCGGCACAGGGAAAGGAACTGGCCCCCCTACCCTGATGTGTGAATATTCACACGCCGTCGGGCTTGGTACATGGGTGAGCTCTACCATCACCTACTAAACCGACCTTCGGGTTGATTACTGTGTTTATGGTTTATATATATATATATATATATATATGTATATATATATGTATATATATATATATATATGTATATATATCTTTGAAGTTGACGCACAAACACACGGATACAAAATATTCAACGCACAGAAAAATAAATGAAGGATACTCACAGTATGTATTGACGTTTCGACGGCCCCGCCGTCGTCATCAGAACTAGACCATTCAAATGACGACGGCGGGGCCGTCGAAACGTCAATACATACTGTGAGTGTCCTTAATTTATTTTTCTGTGCGTTGAATATTTTTTTCCGTAATCTCAGACTTCTCTTTTTCCTAACAAATTACCGAAGAATTCAAAGACATTTACCGACTTGGCAAACGAACGTACAGGATGTCTACACTGTTTTCAAAGAACTAACCATTCAAAATCTTAAACCATGCTTGTTCGTTCCCACGTCTTCGGAGGACCAACAAATAGACATTCTGCGAAAGTCGCTATAAAAATGTTTCCCCCTTCCCGGTCGTTGCATTTAATGTGCAGACAGGAAGAGAGAAAGAAATCGGTGTTGATGCGTGCGTGCATGCTAGTGTATCTTTGTGATGAAGAGGAGGCGCAATCTCCACGCGCCCGTTTCCAGGTAAAGATCGAGGGAACGTTTTCCTTATCGCATCCTATCGGCCAATCATTCCCCTCCATCTCTTCCTTTCCGACTCTGTAATCACCCTCGTGAAGATTTCATCCTATCGCATTTCCCCCGCCTCCTCCTCTCGCCGCATCGTCTCCTCCGCCCCACGCTCTCCTCATTTCCCCGCTCCTCTGCGGGAAGGGAATTGCCGCCCCGAAGGTTGAGACAGGGGGTCATAGGGGAGAGATGTGCCGACGTGGGTGGGCAACGGAACGCCGAAAAAAAGCGATCAAAGGGATGAGGGAAGGTTAGAGAAAAATTAGCGAGGACGGTCGATCCGCAGGAAGGAGGTTTCGTTGTTCTCTTGTTGCAAGGCGGGCTTAGAATGGTAAAAACTTCCTCATCACCCTTCCAATGCGTGCGATATTTCACGAAATCAATAACGGTCAGGCACTCGTGTGTGCACATTTTCTACTTTTTCTTAGAATATCTAATTTCATCAAAAGAAAACACTGCCGCAATTTTTATATCAGTTGAGAAATTGCTCCTGCAGTTATTGATACAAGATCCGTCTAATTACTTATTTGATTCATTCCCGAGGTTCATGTTATGCCTATTTTAACTAATGCATTAAAAATATCTAAGCCAAATATAATATTTGGATTCTAATTTACAAAAGGTCAACCGCTTTGAATACATTCACGTCGAGTAGCTCTCCTTCGACCTAGCCAACATTTCTTCGACGAATTATTTCACATTTTTCTCATTAAGTATATTCTTTACACGGATACTACATAAATCGCGCGAAACTCTTACAAAAGAAATTCTTCATGATGTCCTCATCCGTCAGCGAGTCGCATCGGCGAACCCCATTGCCTCATTAAGATCATGCATAGTTTCCTTTGTCGGGATTATCAATTTTAAGACCCATCATGTCCGAGACGGAGGCATCCGAAGCATTTCAAGCTTTTTGCGTGTTTTTTTCAATCCATGCTTTCCCCCTTGTCACATTTCCCCAACCGTCCATTATGCGGGTGAGGCATACCCCTTCCATGTTTAGTGTGGTTAATGTTTTTTTTCTTTCAAGCATTCGGCCATCAAGCGGAAGTGAAAGCGGGGATTTTTTTCAAATCCATCTCACCACTCTGCGTACTTCGTCACTGTGACCAACTCGTGTCACTTTCCCTTTCGCTGTGGGACCAGAGAAAAGAAGGGAAGGGCCAGTACCCCTTTAAAAAGTAGCCACTTTTTTAAAAAGCCCTCCCGAAAACCATTAATGGTTCCTTTTCCCTTCCACTTCGGGCAGCATGTGGTCCTCGCCCAGGATGGAAGGCCGTTTCCAAGCTTTGTTGAGTTCTGAACCACCACGACTTCTCCCCTCCCTCTCCTCACATCCTTACCGATACCTTTTGTCTCCCATCTGGCCAAGTCACCTCCTCCGCGTGCGCGCCTCTGTCCACCTTCTTTCTCAGAGACGTCTATTTTTTGGCACCATCCGATCCGTGTAATGACTGTGGATACGAGCCACCAGTATCAAAAACTCATCCGTTTCGAATTCTTTCTTTGCCTGCCTATTACTTCTCCCCATTCCTCTTTCCTTTCTCCTTCAAGGACACGAGGAGGCCAATTTACTGGAAACTTTCCCGAAATGTTCCGCGATGTCAATGAATCCCTTTCTGTTCCTTCGTCGCCTTCTCGTCCTTTTCTCCGTCCACCCTCACTTCGCACTTTTTCTCTCTTTCTTTCACGACTCCGGTCTCCTTTTGTGATCGCTTTTGCCTTGCACTCCGTGTCGGAGTCATGGCGCTGGCGAATGTAGATCATGTGGGCCTAATCTTCTTTCTTAACCTTTACCGGATAAGTATTTTAGCAGAAACACGAAGACCTGCCTCCATTTTTATGAAAAACATGTTTTTGAGTTTTGTATTAAATTTCTATTTCGACTCTTAATACCGTATAACCTTTTCCCAAATCAAAATTTTCTCGTCCTACGTTCGTACGCATTTCACGAATTGCTTCACGTGTTTACTTCTCAGTCAGAGCAACATTCGTTGGTGTAACCATTTTGCTTTTCTTTGAGCCCGAAAAATCTTTCACTCGGGGAACCAGAAATGAGATCCATTCAAGAAAATTTTCAGTAGAAATATATTTTCAGCCAGAATCTGATCATTTAAATTTTCAAATGAGCTCGCTGTTAAGTCACCCCCCGAGTTGACAGTTTCGAGGGCTACATTAATTGTCAACCGAAATTTCAGGTAAATTATACGACGGAAGGCCAAGAATGTGGAGAAAGTGCGCTGTGGCGCATGGTAATGGAAGTTATTGGGAAAAAAATTATTATCGTCAATCAAGAGAAACTTTAGGCCCTTAAGCTGAGCAGCGTGAAACATCCATGTCATCTGTTGGGCAGATTCTTTATTCCGCCTCTCTCCCGGTGGTCGCGACGGCTTGTTGACAAACGCTGTTGACTTAAAGCCGAGGTCTGCCATATGTTCAGAGGTTTGTCACGGAAAGCATTCGCGTTCGTTGATGTAAAGATAGATTGCTTCCTCCTTGGGCTCTTCAAGGTGTACAAAATGCTGAAAAACCGGTAAGAATTTTTTGTAAAGTCCCACTTACGAATTATTGCCGGGTTCCGTATTCCATCTACATCACTCCAGAGAAAACTATTTAGTTTACCAGATCCCCGTCTTAAACGTTTGCACTTACGTATCCTATTTCAAGGAAAATCATTCCTCCCCAGACAAAGTCCCCAAAAACGAGAGGAGTGGAGTGTATAAGTTAAAGTGCTCTGAATGTAACACAAAGTATATTGGGCAAACAGGACGTAAATTTAAAGAAAGAATTAAAGAACACCAAACATGTGTAAAAAATAAGAACATAACATCCCTCTTTGCAAAGAACCTAATTGAAATGGACCACAAAAGTGACTTTATGATTAAAATTATTCATTTGGAAAACAAAGGTCACAGGCTCGATGCTTTGGAGCAGTTGGAAATGTTGAAATGTGTTCGTTGCAAAGATGAACTTGCCAACGAAATTCAGGGATCCCTCCCACTCCCCACTCCTAGACCTACCACTCTTCCAAGTCAACGATTGACACCGAAAGATTTAATTCTCTTTTCTTCGCAGTTACATTGTAACCTTTTACCCCTCCACCCTCCCTCTCTGACCAACTCCCCCCTCCCTCGATCAGAAGGTATATAAACCAAGTGTGCTTTTAAAGTAAAGTATTTCAATTCATTAATCCATAGGATTTCTCTCATCAAACCCCTCTCCTCACCCACCATCACCAGTACTTCCTCATTTGTTTTCCTTTCGGTCCATTTCACCTTCTCCATTCTTCTCCACACCCACATTTCAAAAGCCTCCAATCTATGTCTATCCTCCTGCTTCAGCGACCACGTTTCCGCGCTGTACATAGCTACGCTCCATATCAGAGTTTTTACGAGTCTTTTTTTAACCTCCCTACTCAACGTCCACGTCATCAACTCCCTCCTCCTTGAGAAAGCCTCCTTGCCTAGCGCAATTCTTCTCCTTGCGTCCCTACTACTTTGACCATATTGCTCCAAAACACTTCCGAGATATGTAAACTGTTCTACCTGCTCAATTTTTTCCCTCCTATTTTAATGTTTAGCTTAGCTTTTTTGTTTCTGGAAAATCGCATAATCTCTGTTCTATTGATATATTGATACTCATCCCATATTTATCGCACTGAACCTCCAATTCACTGAGCAAAGCTTGCAACCCATTGGCTGACTGAGCAACTAATGCTTGGTCATCAGCAAACCTAACCGATTTTACGAATTCCCCTCCGACTTTCATTCCTACCTCCAGTTCTTCCCATGCCTCTTTAATAATTTCCTCTACATATACGTTGATTAGCACCGGTGATAGTGGACAACCCTGCCTTACCCCTCTTCCTAACACTGCCCATCCGGATTCTCCGTTCCCCACTCGCACCTGTGCAGTCTGAGACATGTACAGGTTGCGGATCTGTCTCCTGTCCCTCCAATCCATTCCTATTTTCTGCAATACACGCATTAATTTTTCCCAATTCACTCTATTAAACGCTTTTTCGAAATCTACAAAACAGGCAAAAACGTCCTGGTTGTATTCTATATTCCTCTCAATTAGTGATCTCATTACTACAAAGGCATCACGCGTACCTCTTCCCTTCCTAAACCCAAACTGATCATCCCCTAAGTAATCATTTGCCTTACTCTCTATCCTATTGTTGGATATCCTGAGAATAACTTTAGCTGCGTGGGATATCAAACTTATTGTTCTGTAATCTCCACATGGTGTAGCCGTTACCTTTTTCAGAATAGGAACTAACACTGATCTCACTAAATCTTCCGGCCAGATTCCTTCCCCATAGATACTACGAATCAGACCATATAGAATCTCCTTCCCACATTTTCCTAAACATTTTAACAGTTCCACAGGAATGTTGTCCACCCCCACGGCCTTATTTGCTTTCATCTCCTTTAATGCCCTTTCTATATCATCGTCGAGTATGCCTGGACCTAAACTATCTTCTTCCACGTCATGTTCCATTTCTATGTCTAACCTTGTTGGCCTAAGTTCTCTTCCATGCAGTGTTTCTATATATTCTTTCCATCTCTCTTGGGTTTTTCTGGTTCAACTATTATCTTACCCCACTTATCTTTAACTGTTAGCACAGATCTTGCCTTCTTACTTCCCGATAATAACCTAACCTTGCTGTATAGCGCACCAATTTCACCCTTCCTCTGTAAACATTCCATATCCTCGCATTGCGTTTTCCACAATTCTTCTTTTGCTTTTTTGTGGCCCGTCTCAACCTATTGTTTAACTCTTTGTACTTCATTTTGCCTAGCTCTGTGTTCACATTCTTCCATCTTCTTCTCTCATCCATCTTTGCAATCATCTCATCCATGACCCATGGTTTTCTTATCCTTTTCCCGTTAACGGTTGCTATAGTGTCTTTTGCGGCTTTCGATATCACTTTGTTGAAACATTCCCATTTTTCTTCGGCTCTTTTCTTACTCGGCTCTTTACCGTTATCCATGATTTTCTCTGCAGCCTGCTGATACTCCTTCCTTGTTAATCCATTCAATGCTTCTACATTTCATTTACATTCCATTTACTAACCCGAGAAGGAGATATTATTTTCAAAATATGTTATGTAGAGTATGTAATATTTTTAATGTACCTATTATTTTCATGGTGATGTGTTGGTTCTGAATCATCACTTTGGGGCTTTAGAGATAGTACGTACATTTGGCAGTTTCCTCTTGCCACAAACCAACCACAGCTATCAACCCGAAGGTTGTTTTGATAGTTAAGAATAGAGCTCACCTACTCGTAGTACCCTGCACAACGGCTTGTGAAATCCTATGTCGAAATTAAAATTTCCCTTTCCACTGTGATGTGCTACCATGAATAGTCACGCTTTATCTTTTACCTCTGTGTGGTACTGGAATACCGCTCCTAATCTACGGAATCTTCGAAACATTGAAACAGGAATATCTCGAGCTTCAAATCTCTAGGACACACGGAAGCGTGAGTGGATGCACCACAAGATTTGTACTTGGTCGAATTGCGGAGTTGAACGTGCACATGTGCATTCCTGAGAGCAAATTTTCTCCGGTTCCCCCAAAACCATGCTCCTTTTTATCTTTTTTCGGCCTCGCATGACCTTTTAAAAACCATCCGTAAAAAACTCGCCTTTTCCGCTCCGTTCCGTTACTTGTCAAAAGGCGAAAGGTACGATTAAGTTCTTCAAACACATGATAACGTTCATGTCAGGGAAGTTCACATGAGGGCAATTTGTTGATGATCTACATTTGCAGGGACGTAGATAATCGCGAATCTTTAAGTCCGAGCTGTGAGGAACTCACTGTTGCCAACCGTATAAATATCTATTTACGATTGCAATGGGGTTCCAAATTTTTCATTTACGACGCTGCTTTAGGTGCAATATAGGGAAAATCTGACATTTCTTCTGATTTAGTGTAATTTTAATTTGATTTGATGCAATTTAGGTCGTCGTACTGCACAGGATTCTGAAGAAGAGTTCAATATGATGAGGAGGTAAGGGACTGGTTTCATTAAACAACGCACTCATATAAATCGTATTATAACACGACACGACAACTGCGAGTACATTCACGGCTCCACCATGCCCTCCCTACTAAGTTATTGTACTTTCGCAGCATTAGAATAACATATCCCATTCGCAACTCTTCAATCGCCGGAATGCCTAACCATTGATAGTAATCAACGAATTGCGCACTTCACAATGTCGGTTTTGAAGAGTATTATTCTTTTCTCCTGTCACTCACTCTGTTGAGCTTTTCCAAAGGAGGACACATCCTCTCTCGGTTCCCCACTTCATTCTTTAAGAGCGCAAACCGTCGTTGTCTCCTCCATTCAGTTTGGCCCTTTCTCTCGTTTTGTCACCCACGCAACAGCATTCACCGACCTTTTCTCCCTTCCTTTTATCTTACCACTTCCTCCTCGTTTCTCTCCCTTTTCTCGGCACCCCTTCCTCCTCTGGCCATATATCACGGCATTCCCTCCCATCTTTGATCCCATTCTCGTGTTCTTTTGCCGATCCCTATCAAAGATATTGACGATGGATGGCGAGCACTCGATAATTCACGACGACTCGTGAATTATCGAGTGCTCGTCTTAAAATAAGAGACGCCTCGTACCACACAATCCGGTCGATCCTTGCCCGAATGCAATGGCCGAGCCGTGTTTCCTCTTTTTCGCAACGCGAGGATATTAGAGACGCTGGCGAGTTGGGAACAATTTATTAAAAGATGCCCACAATAATTCTTGTGGTATAATACCTGCAAACGTTTGACTTTCCAATGGGCCGTGGAAATTTGATGCGACGATCCGTCCGCCTGTCCTTTGAAACAGGTTCCAAAGACCAGAACGACGGGAGGGAAGCGGATAAGGAGATGAAATTCAGTGGCAGTACATCTGTAACTTGTGGGATTCGTAGGCAGTGATCGCATGAGTAATATACGTGTATTTCACTTCTCCATCTTACGGAAGCGAATAAAGAGAGTATTGGTAATCCGGAAGGAATACTCCGACGGTGAATTTTTAATAAATGATAATGCAAATCATTTTGCTTTGTCATTCATGATCATTAAATCATTAAATTTTGGTGTAAATAAACAATTGAAATTATTTATGATCTAAAACTGTTTTTAATGTTCATTTACGCTCGCTCATTGTGTACCTACTGTCTCAATATTCTTGCTACTATTTATCTGATTCGAGATAATTACTTGTTTCGTATTAAGGATTAGCGTTGATTAATGGTGATTCTCGCCTTTATCATTTTCCAGATTAGTTTCATGCACACTATATATCACTTACATTTGATGCGGTAATTGTCCGTAAAGTCTACAACACTTGGATTTATTCACCAATATACAAGCTCTAAAAATCTTACTGCTAGCTAATTTTATTTATCCTAAAAAGAAGAAAATTGCTGGATGCAATTGAGAATTTTTCATTTGCATGATAGCTCTCTAAAACATGGGAACGAACACTCTCAATGTGATGCTAATGGTGTTCCCCCGACACCTATCGTGCAAGCCATCAGAAATATTTATTTGTCAAGTTTTAAGTCATTACATTAATGCAACACGGATGGTAACAAGATGCACTCATTAGAGAACATTTCTCTGTCAATCCCTTTTTAGATTTTTCTAGCGGTCTTATTAAAAAACAGAAATTTCATCTTCATATAAATCCTTTGAGGGAGAGACATTCACGTTAGTGCAGAAATCGAAAGCCGCCCATTAAAAAGTTAACCCCTGTTCCATGTGCCTGAAATGAAACTGAGAGAGATAGTGTCACAATGGAACGAAAATTGAATCAACCATACGATGTAAATCATGTGTTTCGCCTCATTTAAAGCGTAATTGTGAAGGAGAACCTATTAATGATCATTGATATAAAGCGGCTGGTAACTTTTTAAATTAATCGCATTGAAAATATTCGGTTCGAGGAAATTCCCACTATCTCCATTAAGATAATATATGTGCGTGTTACAAATTTCCAGTCATTTTATGTTAATTATGGATTTGGAAATATTAATGGTTTAAATTACCTATTTAATTATGCTTTTCGAAAATAATCTACAAATAGGTTATATCTGCAGCTCCACCCAAGCTAGTTGATTTTTCGGGTACCAGGTCTTCCTGGGAAACCATAACCGGTACAGGGAAAGGAACTGGCCCCCCTACCCTGATGTGTGAATATTCACACGCCGTTGGGCTTGGTACATGGGTGAGCTCTACCATCACCTACTAAACCGACCTTCGGGTTGATTACTGTGTTTATGGTTATTTGTGTCTATCAATTCGCCATTATTCCCTCTTTTAAAAAGTAAGTTCAAATCAGTTTTTTGGATAAAGACATCATTTGAATTGAAGAAATGAATCTGTTTTATCCGTGATACGATCCCGTAGCATAAGAAAATGTTCACACGGTCATTAATGTTTCTGCGTTGCTATGACGCACACGATGAAGTGAGGTCCACATGGTATACGAGGTCTTGTATGTAGTGACTTCCTATGACTACGCAATATTATATTGCACGATATTGCTACCAGGAAGAAAAAAATGCCTGCCTAATCCCCACGCTCCATGGCTTCATGCTTCAATATAGTTGGAGGAACTTCTGGAACAGTTTAATTTATCACTAACGAAGGCGGGAAATCGTCAACAGCGATTGTGGTGCCTTGATTGTGCACCTCAGGAGTGCCTTTGGGGTTGCGTCCGCCGGATGAGCCAGCGTGCACGGTTCATCTAGATAAGAATGTTTCATAAGCGTAAGTCCTGTTCAGGAGGGGTAGCTTTGTGAGTGAGAATAAGCAAGTGCTCGGATTTACGGCGATTGAAGGATTAAAAAGTCCTTAAGCGCTTCTCTTCCCGTTTCATCGTTTCCAACGTGCTGTCTCATGGCCCCTCCCCCGACTTCTTTTGCATCGAACATATGCTTGAGCACGGAATCACGCTCTCCTGATTCCGCCATCCGGAGCTATTCAGCTCATTATATAGACATTTTCTAAATATCGCATGCTCCATTCATTTTCACTCGCGGACATGAGTAAAGGGTTTCCATTAGTGAGCAGCTAATTATATATATTAAATGAAATCGTTGTTTATTTCACTAATTGCCCTGAAGGCTGTTATCAATTTGATCATACGAGTAAATGCACAGAATCTCTTGTAAAGTAAACGTGCAGTGGTTTTAGAACTAATAAATTGGAGAATTACAGTATTTACACTGTTTCTACTTGCATTTAGTCTTTTCCAAAAAAATCGATAAGGAGGTTGATTTCGTTATCCAACCAGTTTATTTAATTGTATAATTACGGATAACCGCTCAAAACACGTATCGCCTGAAGGGCTTAAAACTTTGAAACACCGAAGACAGGTTTTTCCTATCCGAAAGGGGTTTAGGTATACTTTCTGAAAACCAGGGTCTCGTGAACCCCACGGAGTAAAAATCATGTTTCCTTTTACGTGCATGAGAAAAGGAAAGAAAGACCCTTATGTCATGTTGCCGTTCAATGATTGTGACTGAAATAAACATAAATATTAACATGGCTGTAGGATTAGGTAAATGTTACCCACAGAACAATTGAAATTTTACTTTTGCCGATTAAATATCATTGAAGTAGGATTTTCCAAAGTAAAAATTTTGTCACATTGCTCCGAAACATCTATACAATATGCAAGGAATAAATGAAGATAAGGTTTCAATGGTTGAAGCATTAAGGTTTATGAATTCTTCGTCCTCTTGCCGTATAATTGCTTCGAACTCAGATGTACGTGAGCGCAATTATGAAAGTATAGGCATTCCTAGGCTTGCTGGAGCGCAAATTCTTAGTTCACACGCTACATGGTAAACCCCACTTATCGTTCCCTTGAGCGGCAGAAACGGAGAGGTGGCGGAGAGACATATGTGTGGTTTGGGTACGCGGTCGAGTTGTGCCAACGCTTTTAAAGAAGAATATGGTCAACGTCCCCATTCATGGAGCATAAAGTGATGAGAGCGGAAGAAAATTACATGAAAATATCGAGCACGTAACTATTCATATAAAATGAGAACCTTCGCATTAGGAGCGGCGGTTGCTTTTTTTCCAACAGTTGTTATTTTCCTAGAACAGCTGTTGCTGAGGAAGTAATGCTCAAAGCACCTCATTTTACGGGGAAATTTATGAGTAGCGAAGAACTTCATTTTTTAGCCATCAAGTTGATGTCCTTTTTAGCATAATTTTTCTGGTAAAATTCATGTGCTCATTCCTTTTTTCTAGCATAGTAGTGAAACGTAAATGGATGGATCGAAGAAAAGCAGCATTTAGGATTTGAGTGAAGTGAATGGCCTCGAGTTAATATCTTCTGAAGTACTGCAAGAAATAGTCGTCCTTCTAAGTTTCCCAGGTGATATTTTATCAACACTTTTGCTGAAAAATCTCGTAAATCGATTGCAGAATTTGATTTACTATGGCGGATCACTAACTCTGGAAACGCTTATCCACGGTAATTTTTTCCAAAGGACTGCATCTCATTGAAGAAGAATCACAGTTTAAGATCACGTCATCGGAATCCAACTTGTTTTTAGAGAAACGGTAAAAAAGCGATAAAATATTTAACTTTCTAACTACACTGAGAATGTAGATTAATATTCATATTCCGTTGTTGACAATTGCAATACCCTTAAAATCAGTGTGCATCTGATCAATTCTACGTCTTCACACTGTTCATTTTCTTACATCGCGGGATATAAATGAAACTCGCCGGATGAAAACTGATATAGATGCACTTCTTCAAATCTTGCATCAAAGGTGACCGTGTTTCCCCAGTTGAGCACTAAAAAAAATACTTTGGCAGTTTTCTAAGTACTACGAAAGTCATCGTGAATATCTTGAAATATCCTCCCTGCTGCTCGATGGCAGCCTTCTAACCGCTGGGCGGTCGGCCAATGAAATGCATTGCACTCTCCGTCAATCGCTCCGGCTCATCCATCGTTTCAAAGGCCTCTACCCCCCCTCCCCCTCTGGTGTCACCCGTCATTCAGCGCTCAGTTGTAGGGCACCCCTCGCCCGTCCAGTCTGGGGCGTGCCCTTTCGGGAATGCGCCCCACGCGCCCAGCCCGACGTCGCCACCGCACTCGGTGGCTTACACCCGCGTGGGCGTCTTCCCTTCACCGGTCGCGGTGCGAGATGCGTCAGGCGGAAGTGAAGGACTCCAACTCGAGGCTCTCTCAACTTGTGAAAGGGATTGGATTCCGACTGGCCGAAAGATAAGCGGGCACAATGGAGGAAGGTCGAATTAAAAGTGGGGGAAGGCCGGGAAGAGGAAATCCGAGAGGGAGGTGGATTAATTTACGGTCCACTTCGTCGGATCAAATAAGCTGTTTTCTATCTGGTCGATGCAACACCTGCAGATTTAAATACTTCCGTTTTGGGGTGTCGTGAGATTTCTATGCATTAGGTCTCTTAGCGAGCTATTGATACTCAATGCACCTGTTAGTTCCCTGTAAATCGTTGGAAGGAAATACGAGTATGTGTGCAATGTTACACTCGCGTAGAGAGTGAATTCCTCAAAATTATGTGACTAAAGAAGCGGAAGCCCATGTAAAAAGATTTTTTTAATGGATACTTTACCTGTTGAAAAGAAAAGGAGAAGACGGAGTGAGTTCTAATGAATATGAAATTGATTCTGATTGAATTTTCTTTATAATTCTCGATTCTAGGCATTAATTCACTGAAATCGTTGATGGGTTTCGCGCTAAGATACCTTCAGGGTGAGTGACTCGAGAATAGAGCGACTTGGCGTTCTACCTATAGGTTTATTTTTCGTCCCGAATTTCGGGATTAGGGACAGTGAAAAGCTGAAAAATTGATAATGGAAGATGGATCAATAAACGATCAGCCCATTATAATTGTCAGTCGGTGCTAACTTCAGGAATTCAAACGACTCAACACATGCTTTATGTTAGGGGAGAGTTGTAACTCTTGCCTTCATATTTGGTGGCAATACGTATATTTTTTAAAGGTATTTTGTGTCTTAAGGTATCTACAATGAGCCCTTTGCATGGTTTAGAAGCAACTTTTCAATAAACAACGTATAAGATGAAATCGTTTCCGCTAAAAGTGCCACTTAACATTGCCCGAGCGATGAAAAGCATCTGAATTGAATAAAATAGGCCATTTTCACCGAACTTCGAATTATGGTACATGTACCGAATAAAAGCAACAATATTTACGAAGAGATAGCGGCATCAAATAACCTGAAGCTTCGCCAATTCCAATGCCAAGTATACGTATGACCATTGCAAAGGCGAATCAGCCTGGGGAAATTGTGAAGATTTTGGAACCGCACGAATGACGAGTGATGTGGAAGGAATCGCTGTCGGTGGAGGGAGCGATAGGAAGCGGTAGGAAGGGAGAGGAAGAAAAGAACGACGGGGAGGATTGGTGGGCGTGAGGGCGGTCGGAACCGGCCCATCCTCCGCTGTGGACGAGCAGGAATGCGAGGCGGGTGAGACATGGGCACGGGGTCGTGCGAGGGACGCACTCCTCGGTCACCCACGCTGCTGTCTCGCGGGGAGTGACCCAAACACATAACGCGGCCGAGGTGGTGTGGGGGACCCGAGGAAGAGTTAGGGGACGCAAAACACGCGCAAGTACGCGCCCTTCATCGCGGCAGCGGAGGAATGGAGGCCATAAGTGAGGAAGGGGCGATCGCGGCGCAGGCGAGTTGTGCTTTACGGCGCGATTGTTCGTTCGCCGAAGATGCGGTCGCTTCACCGATGGGGACGTGCATTTTTTTACGATCACCCCAGCCCTCTCTCCCGCACGCCTCCCTCCCGTGATTGTTTGAGGGAGGTGGATGCAGAAAGAAAAGAGGGTGAGAGAGAGAGGAAGATTCGGATTCTTTCGTCGTCGCCGTTGTAGCTGTCGTTGTGAATCGGAGGGAGTCAGAGGGGTGGATGGCTTCGGAGTGCGATCGGAATGCGCTGGGGTGTGCGAGGGAGTCGAGGGGAGGGGTGGAAACTTGCGACAAAGGGGTCACCGAGCCATTAAAGAGTGCATGGCAAAACCTCAGACCGCCGACACCTTGCCCTCGCCGCTTACTTCCCTTTCACACTATATTCTCTTCCTCGAACCTGAATCTCTAGTAGGGAAGGAGTTGGAGTCGATTGTTGGGGGCGGCATTAACGTGAGGAGGAGTTCAAGTGTATAAAGGTACCCGCAACTCGCCGGAAGAAAGAATACCTTTCGCTGCAATTAAGCATTTCTGTGGTGAGGAAAGTCCCGTATGTCACGTCCCATCGTGATTTAAATGAACTTCCCCCTGGTCTCGTATGCAATTATCAACTTGCCCGCTTCTTTCTCACGTGATCTCAGTGATCCTTTACGTCGTATGTACTCGTATATTAAATAGTTTTACATTGTTGCGGTACGTTACGCTTTAATCCTCCACTACGCGTTGCGGAAGCAGTTAGTCGGAACCTTTTTCGAGGGATTTGATTAGAACCTCGTTTCAAATCTGCAAATTAATATGTGTGTATGCTGTGATCTGAAAGGTTGTAGGCACTCTTTCAATGAAGCGTATTCAGTCAAATATAATTGTGATGCGGGGCTTAGTGTCTCATAGTCCCTTTTCCTACGCTCTTATCGTTTCTAATTCTTTTGGTGACGCCAAACTTACGCGTTGCTTCAAGGGATATTTTCCATTTCATCTACTAATGACAAAGCTCAAATGCTAATGTGTGCATTAATGGAATTCATCTTGTCCACAGAGCCCGAACGAGCGGAAGATACACAGTAGACAGATACACTACTGCATGGCACCGATCGGTAAATAATCTACCTCCATATGCAGTGCCATGACGTACAGGAAAATAAGTGTCTTGACAAATAAGTCTTTTTTGACAAAAGGGGAGTCGTCCACTAAGAATTTGTACCTGAACGACAAACTGTAAATGCTGCATTTTACGTCCAAGTGCTCGACAGGCTTCGAAAACGAGTCGCCCGCGTCCGGCCAGCGATCAAAAACATCTGGCGGCTGCTTCACGACAATGCACCGTCTCACACCGCGCTTTTCGTGTCGGACTTCTTGGCCAAGCACGGCGTGGCAACGCTGCCGCACCCGCCCTACAGCCCGGACTTGGCAACACCGGACTTCTTTCTGTTCCCGAAGATAAAGAGGAGTTTGAAAGGAACGCGATACGGGACTTTGGACGCCGTCAAAGAGGCCGTGAGGACGTGTCTTCGAGAGGTTCCCGATGATGCCTTCGCGGGAGCGTTCCAGGAATGGGAACGCCGCTGGAACAAGTGTATCGACTCACAAGGATCCTATTTTGAGGAATATTAGCTTAAGATATGTAAAAGTGTAATAAATTTTTTTTCCTGAGCTCAGTACACTTATTTTCCGGACGAACCCTGCAAATCGCTTACTCGATGCCACAAATTGCTTAATCTGCATTTGTCGTCATCAAGTTGCGGTTTTCCCAAAATCATCGCAAATATTTTCATTAATTCGTTCTCCAATGCTGTCATATAGTGGAAAACATTCTTTGTGAATATTAAAAAATTGCCTTAGTCACTTGGTAGATATGCCTATAAAATTGTGTGTGACTAAAAGAGTATTGTCTATTTTCCCAATTTCGGACCTGTAAAGAAGACGTGTTAATCATGGCTTTATCCATTAAAATACTTTCAGAAATTTGTTAGCAGCTCCTGCTCGAACGAACCGAATTCCTTTCGCAGGAGACGTCAATGATAAATTGCGATATACATAAATGCGCACGGTCAGGTGAATAACATTTGACTCTTGCCGTTTCTGTGACGGTGACGCTAAGGTCCAAGATCCAAGCCTGCTATGTGAAATGCTTTCGAATTCGAAGAAGGAGAGTTTAGAGGGACCGCATTTAAGAAGGCAAGTAAAGGGTACCTGTTTTATTTATTTTTTATTCAGGTTTACTGTCCAGTCATCGTTGCTTTCGAATTCTCTTCCGGAGTGTTTTCAATGGTGTCCGAGATATCTGATTAGGCATTGTGCGATCCTTTCGAGAGGGGCCGAACCGAAAACATGGCCGGATTTGTGTTGAGGGAACGTGAGAGTCCCTGTAGGAGGAAGGGCGAGCCAAAAACGGATAGCAGTGGAGCAAACTAAATGCACACAATAGACTTTTTCATTCGCTTCCCGATGACTTTTTAGAAGATAGACTTCCCTATTAGCGCATTTAATTAAAGCTTGAAAAACGTATTCTTCTAAACCTAACAGGCTGAGTCTGAACTTAAGATGCGCACACTCATTCTATTGTCAGCGAATTATGCTATTATACAGATATATATATATATATATATATATGAATATATATATATATATATATATATGCATATTTTCTTTTATAATTTCACTTACACACACACACATTGGCATAATATTTTTGTTTAAACTGGAATAGCCATGTGTGGAATTTAACGCTCCATTGAGAAGGAAAAATGGATATTCGAAAGGTCTCTCAGAAACGCTCACCGTGCAAAATCGATGAACAGGTTTGCTCATCTCAACTTGAAAGGTATTCTTATTGAGGCGGTTCCAATCCAGAAATTATTTGTGATTAAATTAAGCCAAGAAAGGGAATAACCTTTACGCCTCTATCATGATTTAAAAAATACAGACCTAATTGATTGTTCCATAAGAAATACTTCAATTCTGAAAACAATCAAGCCATATTGTAGAATTAATTTCCGTCTTAATTGAGAGAGTTGTGTATGGGAGCATAATAAACGAAGAACGGTTTACTGATTAAATCCACTGCTAATTGATCCTTCCATTTTTTTTATAATTTATTCTTTCTGCAATTTCACGTTTGAATTCTACTTTTCCCAAATAGTTCTCCAGGAAAATCAGAGATACTAACTGTAATGTTTTTTTTCTTACACGTCCGTATTACTTTATTAAAATGAATTTTCTATTATTTTTTTTCCGACTTAGCTGTGAATTTATCTTATTATGATAGTTTATTGTGCTCTTAATGATTTCCCTCGGAACGTTATCATTTTTCCATCGAGTTGTTTTGTGCGCTCGTAAAACATTTTCATCGGCTTTTCCTAACTCTTGCTAACCATAACTTTGACTGATTATTTTGCAATATTCTCACCATATAGTGAGTGCTTGGGAAATATATTGTTAATGATCCTTGTTTGCCGTCGCTTACTACTTTATTTGATTATTTAAGTGCGCGTGTATATTAATACTATATGTCTGCCAAAACATTAAGACAAACCGTTCTCACGGTCCCCCCCTGCACGGCATGGGTGTTGCGTCGGAAGCCGCCAAGATTGTTTCTACTCGCGTATTTTCCCAATCAAAGAGGAAGCCTTAGCCTCACCTGTCCCTCCTCTACCCGTCTTTCAATTCCCACCCCCATCCGACACTCCTTTGTTTCTCTTTTCTTCGACCTTCATATTTTTCCTTCAAATCCACGCCCATATACATCCCTCCTCCTTGCGCGCACCACTTCCCCTCCGCTTCACCCGGCCCTTTCCCCGCCTCTCTGCGTCCCGAGTCGACGCCCTAATCTTTAATCATCCAGCGTCGGCTCCCTTTGCCGCGGCTTCAGTAACGCACCCCCACCCTTCCCTCTTCGATCGAAGGCTCCTTCAGCTGACACCTCCCTTGCCTCTTCTTCGTGCAACCCTCTCCCCCCTCTTCCTTCCACTTCTCCCGCCCTCCCCTTCACGTCTCTTCCCTCATGAGCCGCCACATTTTGTTTCTCTTCCCTTTCCATCTCCACTCACTGCACTTCGGTCCTGCTCCTTCCCAATCATCTCCCCACTGTCGTGCTCGTCATCCGTGTTTAGGCCAAGGAAGGATTGCTTCAAAATTTGCCTGCCCGGAATTCTCCCTTGCTTTTTTTTCAATTTTGTATTTTTTATCTCGTTATTTTACTAATATGGCAACTCAAGAGGCGACGTTATCCTTGGATTTTCTCCACAGTCAATCTTTCAGCCTTCATTTCCAATTTTACTCGAGCAACTGTTATCATAGTTACCTAACATAATCAGGAAAATCTCAATAAATACACAAGTCAGCCTTCTTACTTCATGTTGTAGAGGATGGGTCCGTTCCACAATACTAGTAGTAATAGTATTCCTGATTGAAATGAAATATTTTAGAAAGAAAATTTGGTTTTCTTTCAATGAGTTTTATGATATCTCGGCCAATTTGATAATAAGAAAATTTTACTTGGCTGATCTAGATAATTTAGTCAGCGATTCTCTTTTGTTCTTGATTAACTCCGCCTTTGACTCTGCCCTGGAATTCACTCCGGAATTATCGGTATTTGACTAATGAGAGTTCCTCGTGTTCTTTGGTAGCCAGATGTATTCATATCCAACACGTGGCTGAAACTGTCAAGCTTGACACCGTAGACCCAGGCATTCCAGATGCCTGAACATTCGAAGATTTATTTTGCCAGCCGGCGGTCTTGTTCTGAACCTGGAAATTTATGCAACAAGAGAACTGATTAGCATTCCAAGGCTGAATTTATGTGGTGGGAAGGTTAATAATTATTAGTTTTGATTATGTTTTTGAATAGGATTGTTTGTCGACAAACGCAATCCATTTTCTTCACAGCATTCCATTCCGTCAACTCAATTTATACTCCTCTTAAATTACCCGTAAAGTCATAGCCTTGACTGACAATTTATGTGATTCAGCATAATCAGATAAGTATGGCGACTTGTTATAAAGAATCAATTAAATTTTCTCGCGTTCTCTTTAGATGCCGTCGCGTCTTTATGACGCAATAAACCCACCATTGCTAGTCAAAGCCAGAGCGATTGTCCGAAATTCGAACTCGTCAACATTCAACTCGAATGCCCTGCGTTAACGTCGCTTTTAATTGGCGTTCACAGTAATAAACTTGCAAAGGCATGTAGCTAATATTCACGATCAGAAAATTGCAATATACGTAAGCTCTACCCGAGTAATTAATCTCACCCCGACACCGCATTAATCGTTTGACTGCGTAACACGTGCCCCGCGAGGGATCGATCAGATCGCTGCAGCTGAGATCGGATGACGCGAATAAATAATAACCCGGAAGGCGATATATAGTAATTTTAAATGTACCAATTGATGGAAATGTGCTAAACCGCAATCGAATTGTATGGCCCGTTGTCTTTATTTTAGATTCCTCCTTATCGTATGCAAGCATTTCTGCTCTTATCCCACCCTCGAAACCAATCTAATTGTCTTCGTTAGTCCATATTAAACCTAAGGACCTCTGAAAGCCGCCAGGTCCTAGTGGCTCCTATCTGCGTGGCCTAATGAGAAGGTCAAACCTCACTCCATATTATCTTGATATCCTGTATCCGACCCGAAAGTGTACTTGCCTATAACATGAAGGCTTCATTTCTTATTCTGCCTTTAATCTTTGTGTAACCCCCGCCATCTAATTTATGAGTTCTCGTATTATTTCATGGGCGCTTTGACGCACTGCTCGTTGAAGTTTACTATGCTATATATAGTTCTTGAATATCATTTTCTTAGTGGTATTGGGTGTGGATGAGTGTAAGTTAGCCATTAGAGAAAATACGAATCAACAGATACAATGTCGATTACGGTGGCAAATCCGAGATTTTACTGCAGTAGGCTTTAAATGCAACCCGGAGCAGACCGCCCCTTTCCGTTAGTGAGACACACAGCAAAGTTAACCGAAAATCATCGTGAAGTTTTCGTACCACGTGATAAGGTGAAATAATGAGCCATGCTATCTTAAATATTAATAAGAGTCCATTAAATTCTCAGTCAAGCTTTTGGCTTAACCAATGACCGACGACCCGGAGTCGAGGTCCGCGCACTGCCAACTGATCAGGCAATTGAAGAAAGTGACGGAATTGGAAGGAATAAGGGTGGAGGGAAACTGTCCCTCAAAGGCTTAGCAAATCGAACCGAGAAGAGTTGCAAAATTAATATTTCTTTGACTCAATAGTTCGCTTCTGCCATTGATGCTTGCGCATGCGTGAATCTTTAAACTGTGCTGCCAACTTTACGTTGACTCAAAAGTCATGTGGAAAAGCATTCTAAACACCGATCCCTTTTCACGTACATACATTCCGGGCCCAATTGAACGCCGCCGCCCGGCAGATCCCTTAATTGCCCCTTCATTCTTGTTCTTCCTCGCCCACCCCTTACTGCCTCACGTGCCAAGCCCTCATTCATACGTCTTCCAGCAACCAACCCTTCCCCGTCTCATCGGCTCCCTCCATCTCCGCCTCAACTACGTATGCCATTGCTCTTTCTTCCCTTCCATTCGCACTCGCAGCCCCACTTTTATTCTGATGCCCGGACATTCTCGCATTCCTGCTCGCCTCTCGAGTGGTGGCTCGAAGCTCGCCGTAGACTATGTCTCTCAACCACTCGAAAAATTATAACTCTAAGCTTTGAATATATATGTTATTCCTCGGTCGTCCCAAACTGTATCCTAATTCCTCTATTTCGCATTCTCCGGGACAGTGTGAGGAAGTGGGTGGATCTCTTCGCCTTTGGAGTCTGCAGTGTCCCGCGCGTATTTTATCCACGACAATGGATTCATAGAAGAAGGTGCAATTAGATGGTTAAATTTTGAGAAAGAAGCGGGGGACCGGAGTTGCTTCCCTTGGGCTGAATAGACGTTCGCATCGGTCAGTGAACTCTGTGAAGTTGAATTTTTCTTGATTTATTCTCTAACTTTTGGCAATACACACTTTTTACTTTCTATCACTTATGAAGTTTTGGTTATTCCTTTTATTTAATCGGTGATGCAAATACTTCTTTCGGTGATTTTGAGTGTATAATATTTTTTAAGTGGAATTATTATAGACATTTTTATTTTCAGTTAACATTTTTGTTTTTAAATTGTTTTATTCAAGTTGCTCTTTTTCCCACCGCCTCCTTCCTATTCCCTAGTTTTTTATTCCACCGATCCGGAAGTGAGTGCGATTGGACGTTTTTTTCATTCAATTTCATTCTCCGGAATGGGAGTAGCACGGGTCGTGGTGATCGTAAATGGGCGTTCGTTTTAGGCAGCGGTGTTTATTTACTGAGGCCGGGGCCCGAATGTGGAATCGAATTCGCTCCCCCGCGGTAAGAGCGAGCGCCTCGACGCGCCGTCGCCGCTCGAGAGGACGGAAGATGTGTGCACGTCGAATTTCGAAGTGCGATAAATAATGATTTAAGCGAGGCTCGGCGCACTGCCTCGGCTGGAGCCGACGCGACTTCCCCCATCCCCCGGCCGGGCGACGCGCCTCTTCGCACCTCGGAAGGAGGAGACACGCCCCCGTCGCGGTGTCCTCGTCCGCCGCCTGTTTTGGGAGCGCGCCCGCCCCGGGGCGTCCGTGCGCATATTCCCCGCCCGCTGCATTCATTGTGTTTTCCGCCCCCGCACGCTATAAAAATAAAGGGCGCTCGGTGCTCTGCATACATATGGCGTCTTAAACCGCGCGTCGGAGGAGGGTGGCGGGGGGTGTGTGGGGGGAGGATGAGATAACTGTTCGAGTGCTCGTCGTTCCCGTCGGTCGAACTTTGCATTCGCAAAGATGGCTCGCGGGTCGTATGCGTGCGGCTTTGTATGGGTTCGCCGTGGCTCGTGGGTGGGGGAGATGCGTGCCCTCCGTTTGCTTCTTGTGCGTGTAAGAACGAGCGCGACTTCTTCAACCGCTTCCAAGAATGAAAGGCGCATGCTTTTACATGCGAATAGCAATTTGTACCAACGCACCCGATCTGGAAATTATCACTGGGTGATCTTTTATTCATGAACTGGTTACCAGGAGATAAAGTGTTTATATTGCCCCTCCCTTCCTGGGACCTCTGATTTTATTTGGCAGAAAAATGTAAGCGTACTACTTTTTCCTGAGAGACGACGAATGATCCCCTGCATTGCGTATGTAATTGGATGGCGTCTCTCTTTCTCCGTCCCAATGCAGGTTTCCTCGACTTCCGTGAGGGATTACCTTGTTCTCGCATTTTGGTTTCATCGCTTTCTCATCCCTTTTAAGCGAGCGGTCGATTTTACGATTTAATTGGAAATGCTGAGAATGTAGTTCTAGTGTAATGTGATTTGGCAGTGTCTTGCAATACCGGAGCCAGTAAACACGTTCGAACCCATTTCACGCAGTTTGTTCTTCATAACCATTGGATGAGATGTGCTCGTTTATCTCTCACGAGGAATTAAAGTCTCCGGGTATCGCTTCTCATCTCATATTAAGTTGGTATTTATGGCAATATCACTCTTCCCGGATGTATTTTATTTCCCTCAGTACTTACGCAATGATCATAAAGTAATGAGTATTGCTGTCCGTCGTTCTTGACCAATCATTATTTTAACACTAAACGATTGGTGAAAATATTGATACTGATATGGAATTAAAATACTTTTCAAGAACCATAAAGATTGCAAACTCAGACGTCCTAAAAGATGGTTGAGATAAAAACACTATAATGTAATTACCGTTCGTGTTTCATTTATTTACCACAACATAACGAATTAAATATGCTTTCTAATTACTCTTTAGATTATTGCAAAGTTTTGGTTCCAAGAAACATCAATTTTTGGTAAAACAATAGCCTGCATCCCAACGCTAGATCGCATCAAATAGCTATCATGAGACTAGCAAACGAAGAAAAAACTTCAAGTTTTTGTAAAAATTATAATCCGTGGTAAATTCATTTACAAATACCATTCATACAAAATTATGAAGTTTGTAGATGAATTCGTTTGAGTGTAAGATTTATTAAAAGGAACGTCCTCGCAATCTTCCAGATTGTATGAACGTGGGCAAAGAGTACAGTCATTCAACATGACAACTGACCCTTCAAATAAATTGCACACACCGGTATTGTTCTGTCGATATGAGGATTGCGGAGATATTATGCAAGATATATTCACGGTTGGTACTCGGGGGGAGGGGGGTATGGTTACCGCGCACGACCGACTCAATGTTTGACTTTTCCGTCCGGGGAAAAATTCCACGCGATCGTGAACGTAAACTATTCGGCAGCGTGTCTCCGCTCCGTGGAGGCAAAGATAGAAATAGTAGTGCTTATTCCAAATGAAAAGAAGGGAAGGGTGGTGGGTGACTCGGAGGAAAGGCGTGGCTCGTTACTGGAGGTAGAAAAATCGCTGTGGTGACTCGGGGCGAAGGCCCGGATTTGAAACGGCTGCTTTTCAGACTGACACGCTGTATCATTAATGTGATGGGGAAAAATTAAATTAAATGCCGCGCACACAAAGGAGGGCGACAGGGAATACATAAGAAGGAGAATAAACGCTCATCAAATTTCGGGTTTTCCCTTTCTCCTTCCCCATCTCCCGGCCTCGCTCTTTTCTCCCTCTTAAAAGTCTTCCGTCGCCTCTCCCCTGAGATTATTAATGCCCCGAATTTTTTTATCCCGAGACATTTCGTCTTTCTCTCTCCATCTTCATACTCGCCCACCTCCGACAACCGACCTCTTCCTCCCCTCTCCCCGCCGCCCCTCGGCGAACTCCCCCACCCCTCGCTCCTCAAGTGGAGCATTATTCGGATTCATTTTTCATTCTCGCGGATTCAAGTTGATTGAATGCGGCGCAGTACCCATCACAATCCTCAGCGGACCCCCGAGGGCATCTCCCAGTGTCCCCGGAAGCGAATTCTCGTGAGGGGCCGGCAAGGTACCGAGATGGTTGGTTGGCTGAGGGGTCGGCTGTTAGAGGCGAACTCGCATTGTGAGCCGGATCGGACCCCTGAGCAGTTCATTCATTCGAGGACTACGTTTGCGGGTCGCGGACGGTAAACCACGAGGACATCCATCTTGTCTTCATCGGGCGCACGGAGACGATTAGTCCGCGGGGTTATTAGCAGTCACTCGGTTTTTTTATTCCCTTCCGACCCATTACGATCCCATCACGAATGTTCGTGACTCGCGCATAATGAACAGATCTACGCTGACACACAGCCATTCTCACGGCACCCATGCATCGTACCTTCCCGCGGTCAAGTTATATTATTTTCATAATGCAGGGTGATAGTTGCAGAAGTCAACGATTCAATATCGTTTATCATGATTTAAAAAATAAATGATATAATTTATATGTGACTTCTCTGTCGATATATTCTGCAACGTACTCGAACGACGTGAAAACTTGGCTAATGAAAATGATTCGTGCAAAAGTTTGATTTCTGTTGATTTTCTGTCATGGTAGGCGTACCATAACTTCACTTGAGTGAAATATTGAAATGTGCTAAAGCCCCAGTAAGTGGTTTCATTAATTAATGAGATGTGTCAAAATTAACTGTAGAATATAGTACGTCTTCATTTCAAAGCATGAGTGTGTGATGCCCTAGGTTATTTTTATGTCCTTTTCAATGCTAGCCATTTTTGTCGGTAGTTTTGGCAATAAAACGTTTTCAACGTGTTTTTCTGGCTGAATACAATAGGCTTTAAATGTTTGTCTGCATCGAAGGGGGTATTTGTAAAAAGAGGTTACTCTTGGCGATCAAATGCGGGATCTTCGAGCTCTCATCTCTTGGCGAGGACCTGCCTAAACCGGTAAAACATTGGTCCGAGAAAGACTTGGTATTTTAATATTTCTAAGCACTCAATTGAATGTAGCGACGTGTAGGGCAATTAATTTGAATTGTCTATCACAGTGTTTTAATTTAAGTGCCGAAGGGGCCCTTAATTGCTTCCATTCTGCTCCATGAATTCGTAGCTATGATTTCTGTCTGCTAAAACGTAGCTCGGGGGCAAATGGGAGGCTGAAAAATCATTTGAGCCGAAGGTGTCGAAAGAGCACTCTCGTGTTGTCCGGCGACTACGGGGAGGAGAGGAGTGGGGACGGAGGGGGGTGGGGGGAGAGGGGGTAAGCCTGGGAGCAAGAGGAAAGCGGCCATTGGAAGGACGGAGAGATTAATCGCGATTGTCGGTCAAACGAGAGAACACACTCAGCATAAAAATGCCACCTCCACATTTCTGTCTAATTCCATTAATGGTCCGTGCGGATGCGTTTTTTCGAAACGGAAAAGTACAAAAAATAGATTGAAGGGAATGGAGGGATCCTAAAAAACTTTTGTACGCGGAGCGGGAGAGCCGAGATCAGGATATCGGATTCATCCCGAAGTTGGAAGAGCGCACGGAGACCGAAGGAAAACACTAGGGACAGAGAAAGATGGCCGTTTTATTTATATTCGTCCTCATTTTGTCTCCTACATTATTTCCCATCACTCTTCGTTTCTTTCACCCTTCTTCAACATGTTCCATGGGTTTTGCTGAGGTGACTACGCGTAGGCATTCGGCTCCGGAATCTATAAGGATCTGGCATCCGTTTGGTTAGTCCCTGGACTTCTTCGTCCCAGGTTTCATCGCATGCATCTTCTGCGACTTTGGGCGGGTTGGGCAGGACATAATGGGAGAGCTATGCCTTGCGCTGTGCGCCCAACAGGGTTTGCGCTTTCCTCGGCAGAACTTTTATCGTTTCTCGGCCTATTTTATTGAGAAAGGATATGTCTTTCTGCTCTAGGGAATGAGTAGAAATAGATTTGTTTACGGATTCCGACGAAATTTGTATAATCCCTTGGCAGTCCAGGTAATTTTCTGATCTTTCCTTACCTGTATTGACGTCATTCCCCTTTCTTAATTTTCATATTTTTGTTTGCCTCGACGAAATGATATCGCTCTGCAAATTCCTGTGACCTCGCCCGCCGACCATATCGTTGACTTTCAACCGAGCGAGTTCTCCGAAGAGATACCGAATTTAACGCGTGCGTCAGAAGAACGTGGAATGCAAATGTTTCAATCTGTGTATCTAGGTGTGTATTCGTTAAAGATTCCTTCCTTATTTCACAAGAGATTTTAGTGTGGTTTATGGTCAAATAGTATTTTCAAAACTATATTCAAGTGAAATATTTTTGGATTGTAAATGGCAACTCATGTTAAACACAAAAACTGATTCGATCTTTGGAAAAATGTACTAGATGCGCCCGTGGAAAGCGTGTAGTGTCTTTTCGAACTTCTCTCCCCCTTTAACCTTCCATCTTTGTTTGCTCGTTCTATTCTGCGAAATCCTTTACTGACTATTTTGTTTTGCCAGTGCCTTTGCATTAAATTCAATAACTTTCTAATATTTTCTTTCGATCCAGCATGCGGGAAATTTCTTATTTTTTTTAACGATTTTTGTGTTTGTATAATTAGGTTCACGTAAGATGAAACTCTTCCGCTTTCAACTTTCTCGCTTACCTGTCGATACCATAGGTTCCATTTATCTGGATACTTTATCCTTCTTTTAAGTGGGAACTTGCATTTTTTTAAATCCCAAACGTTTTCTCTGTCAGTGTCTCACGAATTTCCTTCATTAGTTTAAATAATATAAGACATTTCTGAGTCGTCGGTCAATATTCTTTATCTTTCTCACCGTTCCTCCCTTCAATTGCTGACTTCCACACGAACTGGCAAACGGCCTCTCTCATCCCTGCCACCTGTTGCCTTCAATCTTGCAAACATGAATTGGGTCGCTCAGTCATGAGAATTTGTCACATGGGTATCCCAGGAAAAAATGAATGACTCGAAATGAATTTGAAAACCTGTGTGCGTTGGATCCGGTCTGTTTGTCGCCTCCGCACCGGCTATCACGAAGAAATAGGTCAGGATATTCATTTGGTGTGCCTTATTGTATTCTTATGCATAAAATGCGATATTATTCTGTGATGTGATCATTGGTTGGCTTTGTTGAGGCGCAGTTCCTTCGGGCGAGGTTCGAAAATGCAATTGACAGTTTCAGAATCCAAAATAATGGAAAGCGTTCAGAGTGTTTAGAGCTACACGTTCGTCACGCTTCTTAAGTATTCATATTCGCATCGACTGAGTATGCAAATGGTCGGAGCTCAATAGCTGCACTCCTGCTTGGGAAAGCGGAAAACAAATCAACCACGACATCGAATCCTTGAAGTATGTAGAACAGTCATCGATTACCGTAAAATGTTGGATGTTAGTGTACAGCGAACTGGTATTAAACGACGCTCAAAAGCGATTTCAAGTACAAAGTGAAACTGCTTCCTCGAACGTGCTAAATAAAAACGATTTCAACTTCCACCCAGTCTTATGGAAAATATGACGAGAGCGTAAATTCAGCTTTCTATACAGGCCTATTTGACTTTTTGTGTTGAGTTCCCCGCCAAACTGAGGCGCGAGAATTTTATTGCTTAATAAACATTTTGCAAGCTGTACGCACCTGAGCAGTTGTCAACAGTGAATTTCGGAAATGTCTCTAAGTAAGTTCGGAAGTATGGGAGCGGTTCTTTAGAGGAATTATCCCGTGACCGCAAATACGTTAAAAGAATCGCTGAAGATCATCGTAAAAGCCACGGCGTTATGTGTGGTGGACATGATAAACCGTTGAAATATGTCTTTATCTTGTCCCGAAACGCCTTTGCAACATGGAGCACGGGGTCCATTCAGTTTTTTTCTCCATAGCATTTAGGTGCGCTCATTCCTCTTGATTTCAAACGAGTTTCTTTGCGTTGCGTGTTCTTCGTCGGCATTGCCTTGAGCGCTCGATATTTTCCCTTCGCGTCCGATTCATGCAGCCATTTTTATGTATTGGCGCTTCATTTTCAGTGTTTGTTTATTTTGAACTAACTTTTCATGTCCAGACGTAGTTTTTCATCCCTGCCGGATCAAGGGGCGATGTGATCCCTCGGTTATTTGCATGGGCGAGAAAATCATGGGCACATTCATTAAGGACACAAGAATTTCATGACAAAATACTATTACATTATAAAGTGACTTGACAATGAATGACGATAGCGCGTCAAGGTATTGTTGGTGATTTGCGTTTTCAAAGGGTAAAATTACGTATTCACGATTTTCTCAAATAAATTCCTCAGAGATGATCGGATAAAGACTATTGTTAACTAAGCACCTGTTAATAATTGATAAAACTTTATAATTTATACTTTGCTAATTTCGAGTGAAAGCTCTCTTGTGCATCTGTTGCATTTTCTTTTTTGTGTCTTGTTATGTTGTGTTGTGTTATGCTCGGTCAGTTTTTTCCACAACCCTCCGTTATCTCTCATTCCCGAGCAGAATATATACATATACTCTTATATAATAATATATGTATGTATGTATGTATATGTGTGTGTGTATTTTTTGAATTTTTTTGCGTTTACCCATTCAAATAATCGCATTAATGGAAGTCCACATTTCCACACGTACGCAGCAAGGAGGTCCCCGACGTTATTTATTTCATTTTTTGCGGTCGATCATTCATTTTTTTCTTTCCGCGCGTTATCACCCTGCCCTTCTTGCAGGGGAGTCAGGCGGAAGGGCGGCATTTTGGATCGTTCGATTCGTTTCGCCAAATAAGGGAAGAAGTGCCGCGTTGAATTATAACCCGAGCGGAGTAAAAGGGAGTGGTCGGCGGGGCATTTCGGGACGCAGGGATTGAAAGGCGGAAGGGGCGGGGGAAGCTCCGATGGGCGGCAGTCCGAGAGACGCCGGGGGAGGAGAGAAACATGAAGATTGAGGACTTCCAAGGATTGTAAAGCGTAGACGGACCACTTGGGCCACTTGGTTATTCTAGCTGCGTCTAAGTGCTAGAAGGGATTTGATTAGGCATTTACGATAAAAAAACAAGCGTGGTCGAATATGGCAAAGTAAATGAACCTTAGATTTATTGTTTCTGTGCTCAAGTGAAATATAACGGTGGAAGTTGTTATTTTAGGGAATATTTTAAGCTCGTACCAAAATATAATTCCAATAAATATTTTTTGGGACTATTATAAGTATTTCAATTGATGAAAAGTGCATATAGTAAGTTTAGATTAAAGTGCTTGTTCTTTTGTGGCATTGCTAGCAATAGCTTCCGTTTAGCCACTCAACATTTCTTTCCCTATTCACGTTAAAATTTAAATAATGAAAACTTCGTTGCAATTTTCCACAGTTAAAACTTTATTGCCGACCATGGTTTCGATACACTGTATCATCTTCAGGTGAGGGAGAGTACAAGGAGAAAGGATATATATACCAAGAAGGGGTGGCAGGGGAGGAGGGAGCGGGTGGGAAGGGGGGGTGGGGTTTTGTCATACAAAGAAAGACAGGAAAAACCAATGGAACCCCCGAAGTGCGGGCAGCTCACTCTTCGGGGGGGGGGGGCGGGGGGGGGGGAAGGTGTCGCCATAATGGTCACTGAGGGAAGTTAATGGACAGAAGTGGGGAGGGGCAAGAGAGGAACTGAATGTCGTTAAGTAGCTCTATCTTCTGGTTTCTCCGTTGGATAATCTCTAAACTCTCGAGAGCGTCCAATTTCTTGCTCTTTTCGAATTTATGCAACGGCTTAAATTCAAAATCCGGGGAATGGTTCTTCTCCAAGAGGTGGGTGGCAAAGATGGATGTGGTGTTGCCTAACGCATAACATTTCCGATGCTCATTGATGCGTGTGGCGAAATTTCGTCCAGTCTGTCCCACATAAGTCGCATTACATTGGCACTTTAATTCATAAACACCACACTGTTTTTCGACGTCGAATTTATCTTTGTTTAAGCAGAGTGCTTTGGATATGGAAAATGGGCCTCCCCTGCCACCCCTTCTTGGTATATATATCCTTTCTCCTTGTACTCTCCCTCACCTGAAGATGATACAGTGTATCGAAACCATGGCCGGCAATAAAGTTTTAACTGTGGAAAATTGCGACGAAGTTTTCATTATGTCTCGATTCCACAATATCACGCCTGATTCTTCACTTTTCGTACGTTAAAATTTAAATTGTTAACACACCAGTAACTAGACATTAAAAGACGCGTAGTAACTAGATACATCTTGAGAAGCTGATATTATTTTTTCTTTTAGCGAGAATTACTTATCCGGCAAGGATTTTTAAGCAGGATAGTCAAACTGTTCATCCGAATGTCCTTTCCTGAATCTGCTGCGCCTTTTGTCTACCTCACTCATTGCTGTGGGCATGTGTTCTTAAGAGGGTAACATTTCACTCAGTACGTGACTGCTCCGGGGACCGCATTCAGGTTGCTCTTAATCGTTTCTCCTACTCGATGTCTCCACGTTCCATGTTTCCGATCCCTCTCCTTTCCGCACCCTACCGTACCCATGGAAACTGCAGTGAAGCCCCGTTCGCACGAGGGGGAACACAGGGAGTCATCCCCATTGGATGGAAAACGTCTTACCCATGTTCCGTGCCCACATATCCCTCGCTCTGTCTCCATATCATTCCCTCCCGCCGCCCCTTTTTTCTGGAGACGACGTTGATGAATGCGAAATGTTTTTAAGCGATTCGCTCCGACCAAATAGCATCCCCCTTCCTCACAGGGTGACGAAATTGGAGATGGCCGAACCGTCGCACTATCAACAAACTCTTTAGCGAGCGCCGCTGCTTTTTCCCGCTCCCAGCGGTGAGGTCCGAGGATGCCAATGTCACGGACCGCGCGTAGTCATCCCGAGACGCTTATTCAAGTGTGGGAGTCGCGCAAATGCGATGCGCTTTTGTTGCGCGTGCGTGTGTGCGGGCGCGCTGTCCTCGTATGCATACATGTATTTTATATTAGTTCTGGTCTGGCGTATTCTTTGCCACGAAACGACGCTCTTTCGTTTTGCACGGAAAAATTAGTCCACCAAATTACTCACCACCGCGGCGAAGTCGTTCCTCAGAGTGTGTGCAAGGAGTGACCAAGCGAGGCGTATGACAAAGCTGGTGAAACGTGCGCTCTCCTCTTGATCGTCATCACATATGAATTCCTGTTATCTTCACGGCTACGTTCGTACTCGAACGTTCGTGGAGATGCATCGTGGCGGATTATATCGGACGGGGTGGGTAACTGTAACTATTACAATTATTCGGTCATTGTCCACCCACGACCGTTCCAATTCTAACGTGCTCTCCACCAGTGTTTGACTTTGACTCCGCGATGACTCTTGAACTTTGTTCACTATTCACGGTTAGTGGAATATCCATAATCATTCCGTTCGAAACCTCCTCGCTCATTATGCCCACCAACAAAGGAGAAATCTCGATTCGGGATCTCTTTCTCGCCCTCCCTTCCTCCATCGCCTGAAATTTCATTCGACGTCGAAGGCATACGAGGAACCACCTTATCTATCAAAACTCCTGCCGGGGTCCTTTCCTTCTTTTCTAGATATTCAATTTGTAGCGCGAGTCATTCATCCCGACCTCCGCCCGATTCTTCCTCGTCTTCTTCTTGTCATTTGTGCCTTGGTGGTCATGCTTTATGAGGCTGTCCTTTCACCCCCCTCCATCTTCTCTCACATTCTTCTCTTTGTTCCCTCGCTCCCACGTCCCGACCGAACCGCCCGAATTTCGCCGAGGACGTCTCGGGAGATGGTGTCGGCACCACCGTTCATTCTCGCCCAAGAGAGTTCTCCTTCTTTCCGATAATACCCTCGAGCCCTTTCGAAGGACCCCATTTCACTTATTATTTTAATCCGCACCTTCTTCTTTCTTAATTTTTTTTCGTTCCCTTCTATTCCGTGTTTCCATTATCATATTCAATGATTCTGCCATTCTTGCGAACCTACGGTTCTTCGCTTCCCTTCTATTTTAAGTCCTGGACTTTTTGCTCATCCGTACAAGCGGAAGCAATTAACGCAACGTCAGAAATTAGAATATGTATTCCATACTCCTATCCTAACCTTATCATCTATTTTTAATTGCATTTTCGTCTTCCTTCATTTCAATTAGGTGTATTAGCGCAAATGAACAGGGTGCCAATTTGAAGGATTTTTTCCATTCGATTGCTTTGAAATGTCATTTTCGAGGATAATTTCTTGAGTATAATGAGTAAAATTCAATAAATATTCGATATAAACCATAAACACAGTAATCAACCCGAAGGTCGGTTTAGTAGGTGATGGTAGAGCTCACCCATGCACCAAGCCCGACGGCGTGTGAATATTCATTCACATCAGGGTAGGGGGGCCAGTTCCTTTCCCTGTGCCGATTATGGTTCCCCAGGAAGATCTGGTACCCGAAAAATCAACTAGCTTGGGTGGAGCTGCAGGTGCCCAAAGTGCCTTGCCCGGGAATCGAACCCGGGACCCTCCGGTCAGCAGTCCAACGCTCTACCCGCTAGACCACCGCGACCCGCTATATTCGATATATTATTAGAAATTTAATTCACAAAATAACTTGGTCTGGAAGAAATCCTTAGTACTTTCTTAGCAAATTTGCTTCTCTTATACTGATGCGTAATATGAAATGTATCGCCGAAAGTGATTGCTTATTTCCCCATGAGAACGATTGATGGAAGGAGGAGAGTGAGAACAAATGCGATTACTCACTTAGCCCTCCATTAATTCTCTGCTATATGTATATTCTACCGGTGAAGGAAGTTCATGGCGATTTTTTTTTATTTTCCAAAGTCACTTTAGGCCAAGTCCTTTTGGGAAAATGTCTAACGGCGTATAATGAAGCACGTTTACTCTGAACCATCCTTACTGTACTTTTCTTATAGCCTTTCCCGTTGTCTTCCAATTTCTACGGAAAAAGGAGGAAGGAAATGCGATCTGAGAATAGCACGCTTCTCCCCTCCTGCAATTCCGTGTCCACGTCCGTCCCATTTATAGTAATGCCCCATTATTTCGTACGCATCGGAGATCGGAGGAAGCTCTACTCCAATAGAGTTCGATAATTTTCCGTCCTTGTTAATTTTTTCCCTTCATCCGTTTTTTTGCACCCGATTCTATCGACGAATTTCTCATTTTGCACAATTACGCGTAAAGATGCTCGGTTGGTTTCGACCTCCATCCCTTCCCACTTACATTCCCGCATTAGATCCTACCCGACCTCGTGTACAGTACGTTAGTCAACATGGTATGAATTAACCATCTTAAGAAATTTAGAAGTCTGCAAAAGAATTGGTTTTGTTCAATTTCTTGTCTCGAATTTCAATTTCTCCATCAAGATGAAGGCATAATTTTTTTACGGATTTCGAAACCTTTACAGTCGTCACGAGTGTTAATAGTAATGAACTCTTAGGCACACCATCCAAGGTGCAAAGATTTCTTACTAAGAAGAGTTAATTGATAATATAATAAAATGCTTACGAGGATAAGGGCGATTTTACCTATTAATGAAAATCTGCTCAAACCAAATCGGGAATTGGTTAATTTTAAAGTTTTATTATACTAAATGAATTCTGTGTTTTGCCTTATACTTGCAATCGATAGCTTGCTCCGACTACTCGATGAGTAAGCAAGATATTTTTAGCTTTACGTCTAGGTGAGTTACGTGAACGATCAGATTGATTCAAATGTTTACGAAAGCCAAGCTAAAGTGGAGTGAAAATTCCCGCTATGTCTATCATATTTACAGAGACAGTATCAGAGGCCGATAGTTTCAGCAGTGAGAATAGCATGCTCATTGTGCACCCGACTTCGATGGACGCCCTCTCAAGATCTCCCTCCCTTTCACCATGGATTCCGAGGGTAAATCAAGCCCATGGCGGGCGCCCGACGAATCCACTAGTCGTTATCTCATCCCGCCGGGGAGTCTTGGGTGCCATTGTCCTCCGGCAGGACGACCGATCGAGTCACCACCCTTTTCGCGGGGGTGGTGGTGTGTGTCTTGTCACAGCGCACGTGTGTGTGCGTGCGATCCAGGGCGCATCGGGGCAGGGCGAGGGAGGGAGGAGCCGACGGGGGTGGACGGAGGGGAAGGAGAGGTTGAGGGCGAGCCCGAAACGGGGCCCTGAGGGGGGTGGGGCCGGAAGGGGCTGAGTGGGGGTGTGGGCGCCTCACTGTCGGGCGACTCTTTCTTTCGTAACGGGCGGGAGTGCGGCTGGCGGGCTGAAGGAAGAGGATGAGATGCAAAGGTGGACCGCCGTAACCAACGCTCTCCCTACTGTTTACCCCACATTATCTTTCTTCTCGACGATCTTCCTACTTTTCTCTTTATCATTTTTGTGTCCCTTTCTTATTCAAGTGTCCGATAAACTTTTAACAGAATCCTCATCAGGCCAAAATTTTTCAAATCCATAAGCCTATCTTCGTGCCGTACATACACAGGTTACTCATGACCCATAGTGAATTTCGTTTAAGATTTTGATATTCAATTTAAAACGCATGCTTGTTAGATTTTGCATAGAGTTGCCACTGATCCGATATTTATAAACTTTAACCTATCTGGCTAGTATTGAGTAGTAAGCCTACTTAGAGGTACTCGGGTTAATGGGTCTCTCGGTCATGTACACTCTTTTATCAATTATTTCCCGTTCACCCTGGAGCCTTCTGTAATACACGTGCAGTCATTTATCCTACATACAGTCTTAATGTTTTCCTCGATTATTTCCACAAAAATTGATGTTTTAAACTGTTCGTAGTAAGTCCCTTGATGACTTAGTGCCGCGTGCTCCTATTGTTTTATCTAAATAACTCATATTTCCGCCATTTAAATTTCCTTTATGATTTCATCGTGAAGAATTTTTCTTATTCCTATTCAAAGAAATCCTTATGTTACCTTTGGTTCGTGTACCACTTCTCGTCGTGAATCGAACCGATTTTGTGGTAACCCTTCTCGGATTTCTCTCTTTTCTTCCAGCCATTCACTTCCTTCTCCTTTTTCCCTGGCTCGTCCCTTCCATGAGGTTCCCTTTATTTTCGCCCTTTTCCTCGTTCAAGATTTCTTCTCATCCACCACTATTCTTTTACCAACTCGACTCCATCCCTATTCCTTTTCCTCCTCCACAGCCTTCCGTCCCACCTCCCACTCCGTCGGAGGCATCTTCGGCATCGTCTGAAGGGCGCGGTTCTTTCCCAAAGGGCGTGGCTGGATCCGCGGAGGAGGGAACATGGGGAGGAGGAGGAGGAGGAGGGAGTTGGGACGGAGGGCGGCTACTCCCTCTCCCTCCAATGCGCCCCGTCCTCCCTCATTCCTCGCCGACAAAACCGACCAACCGCCAGACTACCACAGACGACAAATAAATTGGAAATTTTTGGGAAGATCACATTCTTTATTCATTTTCGTTTTTCCTCTCGGCCGAGGCTGCAGGCTTTTTTTTTACTCTCTTTCACCCGAATCCTTTCCTCCCCAAGGTGGACGACCGCGTTTCGGTTCGCGGGCCACGTAGGGGATGGAAAATAATTAATGCCCGTCTTTTGAGTTCCGTTCTCTCCGTGAAAGGGTTTCTACCGAACCTCATGTATTTTTGATGGTATCGGAGAAAGATGTCCGTATTATTATATCGTCGGCGGCAGGATCACAGTGAGGCGAATGGTAAACAAATGCCGCACTCACCCCGAGAAGAAATAATGTTTTTAGACAGTCCATTATCTGGGAGAATTGGTATTATCTTATGCTTTAGTTAATTTATTTATCCGTGACCCACTCACATACTACCTCATCATATCAGGTTGAACATACCGAGAAGAATTTCGAAGACGTCCCGAGACACAGATACTTCTGAGTGATTTCCGGGAAGTCATTCGAAGGAAGTGTGGCAGGAGGTCTTGGGACACCATCCATGAAAAAAGAGGGATCGAATGAGAGAAGAAAATGTTAGGTTAGAGTATCTCATCCAGGATGATGCTACGAATAAATATTTCCCCTGTCAATTTGAAAATTAGTGCTTTCGAATTTGTTTAACGACGTCTGTTTTTCCTGATTATTTGTTAATTTATCACCGATAAATTTTTGGTTTTCATTTCTAATTCGCATGTAGGACAGCTACGTGTTCAAAAAAATGTTTTACGGCAGAATAGTTAATTATTTTCGTTGATTTCCTTTCAATGAGTGGGGAACAGCAACATGTCATATGCGGTAATGTTTTCAGTTAGTGCTGCGTATTTCCTCCGTTCGAGCACTCGCATGTTGGATAGATCCCATTATAAGGAACAAAGACAATTTCATAATGCGCAAGACGCTTATAATAATGCTCCGTCTCCTCCGCATGAAGCCCGGGCGGCATCCGTCAATTAGTTCATTTGCTCCCGTCTTCGCATTGTAAACACACATGAAACATTATTGATAAATAGTAAATCAGCAAACTTCAAGGTCAAATGGCTCAGAGGTGATATTTAAAAGTATCACTTTAATATTAATTATAACATTATTCCTCAAGATCAAGAGCCGTATAGCACACCTGTTCTTGAAATGAGTATTCAATGGTTGTTTATTCAGCTTGTACTCTCCTTTCCTAAATTGAAATCTATTTATACACACCGAGAAAAGTTACACCAGATAGTTAACTTTCAGTCCGCAAGTTGGAAGGCTTATCGATTTCGAAAACGTTTCCCCATTTTTCGATCAATCCTCGCATCTAAGAGGACGCCCTCGGCTCCTCCGGCTCCGCCGCTGACCGGGGGTTAGGCTCGGTGCCGCCTTCTCGACCACCCAGTCGGTAGCTGCACCCGGTCAGCCCCGAGCCTCTCTCCACCTTCGTGGTTCGAGAAATCTTAGAAGCGACGGCGCCACTCGACCCCTCCCCCCACACCCGAGGCGGACACCTTGGGGCGTTGCTCCGCCGCTATCTCACTCTTCCAACTCGATGACGGCGGCCCTTTGGTGCTCGCTCCCTCCACGGCACCTTTTAAGGAATAAACTGTGAGTCCAGAGGAAGCCGTCCCATTCTAGTGGACTCCAAGTAAGGCTCTTAAAAAAATATAAATTATTAATCAAGTTAATCTAAAGTGAAATTGGAATTAGACCACGCTCTAGGCAACAAAATGCAAACAAGATGGCCACATTCTGTTTTAATTCTGGCACACACTCTGCAGATAAAGAAAGCAGAATTACGTGACAAAAAAGGAGTCAATTGTGGCGAAATCATCCTATTTCCGTCATGGGTCTGTTAACTGCTTGGTTGGAAAGTTAATGGTTTCTAGAACATGATGCAGTGGATGCATTATGTTAATGGTATCTATCTTTCTTTTAGTATAGCTCTTTGGTCTCACGATTGAATTTTGCATTCCTATCAACGGTTTACTAGCTGCATGCAGTCAATTACTTGTTTATATTTTACTAAAGAGTAAACTAAGCAACATTTTGCATAAAATGACTCCGCACTGTACTGTCTTTTTTGGTTCAGTAATCATTCAACTTTGGTCAAGTCTCTGGCAAAACACTTCGTTGCCATTTTTCATAATGTGGTATGTTCTGATGTGACTGATCGTTCTCCACTATAATCATTTTACTCGTTGCGTTATTGCAGTAATAACTGTTGATCGATTTTGTTTAAATCTACACCCATTTTCGCACTCATTAAAATGATTTTTTAATTATGCCATTGGAATTATACAAAAAACCTTTTCAGTACGAAATGAGCAGGCAGCAAGTAGAACGCAAACTCTTTTCAAACGGTCATGTCTTCTCAGATTCTGCATAGAGCGCCGACGTATTTGTAGGCGTTAATTTAATTTACATGTTGAGCTCCGAAGTAAAACCACCATTGACCAATCGGTTTTGCTCGTAGACCATTAAAATATCGCCTTTTTAATTGTGTTACGGGCATCGGTAGATTAAAATTGTTCATGGTTTGTAATTAGCATCTGAGTAAGCCACACGGACCACCCGAGGACCGTTAATCGTTTTTAGCAAGAATGGATCAACTTCAAATATGCTCATTATGTCGACTTCCAAATTAAAATCCTTTTCTTATGAAAAGTTAATTTAGTCGGCCATTTTTCCATCAGGGAGAAGGAAGTTGCCGCCGAAGACCCTTCGAAGATCTTCGACGTCCATTCTGTCTTATCTTTTTGTTTGTCCATTCGATTAGATGTGCCACGATGTCTGATTAGCGATTTGCTCAAGGGTTAATTTCCATATGACCCATGAAAATTGAATGTAGAAGCAACACCATCTTCCCCATCCTCCAGTCTCTCGTCATTCACTGCGCCCATTTCTTGCCTCACATCCCACTGGCCCATTCCTCAATCATCTCCCTCCCTCTTAAAGCTTCTCGTCCGTGTTTTTCCCCATCGCACGAGCCCCCACCCGAATTCACTAATTTTCCTTCCCCTTCAATTAGGCAGAATGCGGCTCCGCCTCCCTGGAGAAACTTGGAACCACATCTACCCCTTTCCTTCCTCTCTCAGGTTTTTAGTTCCCTCTCCCACCTACTCGTTCTTCCAGCTGAGTCACAGCTGCAGCTAAACAATGGAATTGGGCCATTTTTCGGGGGAGGGGAAGATGCAGTTGCCTCGCCGAACCAGAATGTTTTTGGAGGTTTAGTGGCTTTTAATGATTCGTCGCCGGAGAAATGGCTGCCTTAATTTCGGATGGGTTTAATTAAATAACTAGTGTGCATTAATAGTTTATTATGATTGTTAATTGGTGTATACGACTTATTTAGTCCTGCAAAGCTCTTCGCATTTCGTGCTCCAACCGGAAATTCACTGAATTCCTGCTGATTTTAAATATTTTAATAGTCTGCTCAGTCGCTCGAAGTTGTTTAGGTTTTTATCAGGCGTCTTACATTCTTCGTTGAAAATTCTGTTTCGTGAAACCTAAAAGATTATTCCCATTTCCTGGATTCTTTAAACGAATTTGAACATTTCATTGTTAAAAGACTCTCCGACGGGGAAAATGGTCAGTAAATCGAGAATATCTTGTTTAATATTCTACATATAATGAATAGTAATTGAGTTGGAACTAATTAATTTTCGATTAATGTCAATATGAGTCTCGTTTAACATTTTTACAATAATTTATGGGCATAAGTGTTCCCTATGTATATCCATAATACCGGCCATCCTCTTCATCACTTAGTATTTATTTATTAGCCAAGGTTTGTTAGTGACACACGACATTTAATTATGTTTTATGCTTATTTTCTCGTCTATTTACGGTCTCCAATTTAATTTACGCAATTCACGCCCTCAATAAATTACTCCCGCACGTGGTCGAATCCTCTTACTCTGTGCCACGTGAAAAATGTGGCGTGGCAAGCGACTCGTTTCTTCACTATAATAAGATGGCGAAAAAGGACGAACTGGTCCATTTGTATGGTAAATTTTTTCGTGGCGATGAGGTTAATCAATCCTCCTATGTAAAACATGTAAAGAGAGCCCACCCACGAGAGCGATTGGTTTACATCCTATTTCAATGTCATGCCCGGGACCCTTGGTCATGGTATTGGCCACGCACGCCAAGGAACACGGAAAAGGAGTGTCTCGGAGCACGCGATCGCCCAGCCCCAAAAGGTAGCCCTTCCCCTTCATTCTTCAATGATGATCGCCCAAAAACACACTGACGGCCTCCTCTTCTCCTCCCGCAGGCGGAATGCCCACCCATTCAGATGGAGCCAGTGGACCTGAGCGTCAACAAGTCCAGTGGCGTCGGGGGCGGAGGGGGCGGCGGCCCCCATTCTCCCGTCGTCCTCCAGGTGCCCCGGTACAGCCCCCAGCTACCCTCAGGGTCTGCATCCTCCGGCAACGGCGTCGACCTAAGGATCAGCAATTCAGGTAAATGCATTCCCAAATTTCTTATTAGAAATTTTCCCCCATGTTTTAATCATTTTCTTCAAGATCGATTTTGTTTGAAATCAGGATTTTGATTCTAAATTTATTAAAATGCCAATTTCAATCTGTATATCGGATAAAATCGAGTATTTTCCATATTCGTTTACTTGGGGAATACTTTTTTGCCAGAATTTCAGTGAACTAACATTTTGTTTGGCTTCCATTTAGGAGCTTTTCTTTCCGATACAATAATTATGATTTTTTTTTTCAATTGTATATGAATTTAAAAACTCATGTAGGATATGATATACTATATTAATAATCCGTGCCCCGCCTTTCAATTTTAGGAAGTTTTTAGCGTTTCTCTAATTTTGTAAATAAGGTATTTCAGATCCGCACGATCGACATCTTTTCCTTTAGAAAGTGAATGCAACTTGGCCACTGAGACAATTTCACATGATAAATTACATCATATATTTTATACAAAACAGTAGAATATAAATGCGTTTCCCTCCACAGCAAATTAAAGCGAGAACTCACTCCACGATGAAGTTCTTTAAATCTTCATATATTTAGCAGCGATATCGTACTCGTTATAATTTCTTGTGTAAACGTAAATCCAGATAAACTTTTAGTGGACATTTAATTTAATTTTTGTTTATTTTAACGCTGTCATTTTCTGATTTCGTGCGCTTAATTCAGTTCCGAGCGTAGTGTACGAGGATAATGGAAGTTTAAACATGTTTTTGCTTGGTTGTCTACTGTCTAATTTCTTCTAATGGTTCTCAAAAGTCCATAAGTATGGCACTGCTCCGGTACGAATACATTTTCATGAAAGGTTTTTTGGCTAGGAGCCACCATCGTCGTTATAGCAGCTTTGAATAAAATGCACTCAATGTCAAACTAGAATTATTTTTCACACCCTGCTGAATCTTAGGGCTGAGTAAAAGGTGAGCAGCAGTTCGGCAGCACAAACGCAACTCGAGATCAGTGAGCATCAAAGGTTAGCTGAAGTAATATCAATCTCGATTAACTTTTATTTCTCTACTCATGCTCACAAGCGACCTCTTGAACTTGGAATGGACTTTCACTCAATATTTATATCGTCATGCCCTTGATCTTCCACTCCTTCCCTTGAGTTTGCGATATGTGTCGTCTAATCTGGAGTGCATTGAAATGCACATTGCCTTTCGGACCAAAAGAGGAGCAAATAGAAATTTACCAAGGGTATTCGACGTAATAGCTCGCAAGAATGTATTTAGTGTGTGTCAAAAGTGAATTTACGGGAAAACGAAATTACCATCTCCAAATAAATGCATTTTCCATTTGCGAGGTTACTGAACGTCCAAGTATTCAGAACACCGTAGATTTTGTATTAAGATAATGGAAAAATAGTTTCTCTTTAAAAACAATCAATCATTTTCGGTGGTTATAAGTTCAATATCTCTGTCAAGAGTTCCCACACTTATAAATGTAAACTTTAATGGCAGAAGTCTCTCTAAATACATCAATGGAGCATGAAGAGTTCTCATGGGTATTAAAAAACTCAAGGAATTGGTAGTAATGGCTGAGACCCGGGAAGTGAGTCACAGAAGAGGAACGTGATAAAGATTCATAAGCCACTAGAAGCATCACAACCGTTTAAATAATGAAATATTGCCGTGGCATTCCTGTTATTTTTCCAGCTCTGCGACTCCTCCCGACCGCCTAATTTTCTTTTGAGAATTCGTCACACCGAGGTGCCACTTTGGTATTAAAAAGATTTGCTTTGAGGCATCTTTCGAGAAGCTTACGGGTGGGAATTGATTCATCATGAGCTCGGTCCCCGTTAAAAATTCAAGCGTTAAAAAATAAAAATATCACTTGAGGTTAGCGGAAGACACACACACCTGCCTCACGACCCGAGCGGATGAAAGCAGGTGTCTCTGGGCGTGGCGCGGGAATGAAAGCCACCCGCACCCGCCCCGGGGACATAAAAGGGGGCGCACACTCTGCGCGCCCCGGTGTGGTCTCATCGGCGGTGAAGGGACTCGTTGGGGGTTGGACGTGCGTGAATTCGCGGAGAAGAGGCTCGGTACGGGAGGGCGGGATGATCGTAGCGTGGGCGGCAGAGGAGACCGGGGGAAGGGGAGGACATTCTAGCACGCGGCGGGGGTGTGGACGGAGTAGTCCCGGGAGGAGCTCTGGGGAGGAGTCGTCGTTTCAGTCTGCTCGATGTTCCCGGCCTCCACCGCCGGGCCCCACGGGGACGAGGTGGCCCCTCCTCGTCCTCCCCTTCTTTCGCTTCCACCTCACCTGCCGTGACCCCCGTGACAGGGCTGGGTCAGAAGGAACGAGCGCAAATGTCTACCCCGCCCGATGCCTCTTCGCTTTATCTCCTCTGACATCTCTCGGGTTTCCACCTTTCCAGCTTTCCGTTCCTCCGGATGGATTCGCCGCCCCCACACCTCCGACCACAATTGACTGTATTTCGAAGGAAGAATCTCCATGACAATTAAAAATGATTCGTACTTTGCCTGAGATCGGGCGACCTAATTTTCGATGCTCATCGTCTATAGTGGTCTTAAATAGTCTTCTCACGGCCATTTGACACGCCGTTTGTGAATTTCTCAAGACTTTTTACTTTTTCGACCATTTCCATCCCGTGGCCTCACACGCCCGATCGCTGATCGCCTGCCGGCTCGCCACTCTGTGCATTGGGTTGGCCCTCCCCTCCTCCGCATTTTGCCATGAAGTTTCATTCGATTTGCGGGTAGTCTCCCCCCCTAGGGGAGAGTCAGAAATCACGAGAAAGAGCTGGATCGGCATGCCGAGCGGATGAAATGGAGGAGTGTCGCCGAAAGTTGCGTGAGAGCAGAAAGAAAAACAGCTCTTACTGAGACGGAAATTTCAGGCTGAAGTTGGAATAAATCAACTCCAGGAGAAAGACGACTGTCTCGTTCACCGAAAGTAATTACGCTCTAGGTTCCGATTTCGGGCCATTAAATCATGTCAGAACCAGTTGCGGGACTTAATTTATGTAATTGGACATTGGTTGCCATTATTTTCTTTTCGTTTCTTTAGTTTGCGACCGCAGTTCCACAATTTTGGTCGTCTCCGCACCGCTTGCAGATGATAAAAACACCGGAGAGTCCAGGAGTCCCAGTGTACACAAACGTATCAAGACATATTCTCTCTGTCAAACGGCATACAGTAGCAGAGAAGAAGAGTGAATTATGTTCATTGTGCTCATGAGTGCGCAATTAACTCAAAGGCATTCAAACTCGCCATATATTTTATAATTTCCGACGAAAATTTATTACCGTGGCGTTGGAAACATGAAACCAACTCATGGCAATAAGTTCCTTTACCTCGAATGGTGTCATATAGTACTGAAAACCACTGAATTTATAAAGTGACATCATAGAATTATTTCATCATAGTACCCAATACTCCCGTTGTCCATGGCCTCTGCTATCCTCATGCATATATTTCAAAACACATCACGATCCTACCATTCGCGCCTCCACTCGCAGTTTGCCAAGCGATGAATTACGTTTCGAGAGTTTCGTGAACAAACACCGTCGGCAGCGTAAATATTAAGACGTCCTTCAGTTTTCAGTTCTCAGCTCAGTTCCTATCACGATCCACGTATCGTGGATCATAATTTCAGGAGAAATTGAAGGCATTGTCTAGCACGTGTCATTGGCAATGTCATTTTCGTTTTAAAATTCACTTCAAAATGTTATCCCGTATTATTATATTTAATTATTCGTATATATTATTAATTTTCTCTGTCCAATAATATGCGCTAATCGTTGACATTATTAAAGCGAGTAATGAAGAATCGAAGGCGGCATTCTGTTAAAATTCTGCTTGGAAAACATTGAAGCTAATTTCAGGTGTCGCAGCCTTTTGAATTGCTAATGGCAATCGCTCTTTCATTTCGATGCGTCAATATCTGATCGACGAAACAATTGAACAAAACCATGGCCCTCGCGTAGAAAGGAGGGTGGAAACGTAATGGATACGGTCAGAGGCAATAGGAATGATTCAGGAGAAGAGTCGTGAAAAGAATATTCAAAAAAGGAAGGAAATGGCGCACATAGGGACTTGATAGAAAGGTGACGGGACGAGTGCAGATTGAAAGGTATAGTGAAAGTAGATGGAGGAGGGAAAGAGGAAGGAGATGATTGTTCGGGTTGTGTGCGTGAGAGAGAGATAAAGGGGGGGGGGAAGGGTTGGGTGTGTCGTTGGTGGTATGAGACGGAGAAGGAAGGAAGGCAAGGAGCGGGAAGGGACGGTGCGAGCGTCGAGTCCTCTCATCGCCGTCCCTTCCTCCTTCGCCTCGGATCATCATCGGCACGGAGTGAAAGGCTGGCGGGAGGTGGAAGCCTCGGCAGCGGATGTGGGAAGTGAGGGTGGGGAGGGTATTCGAGATGCATGATTTGGCCTGGGCGGGGTGAAAGAGGTAAAAAGGCCGGGGAGGAAAATAGGGAGGCACGACTGCGAAGAGACGCATTTCTCCGAGTGGTGATCTCTATGTCCTCCCTTTGTTCAGCTTCGCCCCCACCGCGAGGAAAAAGGGCAAGGCAGCCAAGAGACTGTGTGTGAGAGAGAGAGAGAGAGAGATGGGAAGGGCCGCGATCGCGAGAGAGAGTCGAGAAACCTTTCGTTCCCTTTGTCGCTCCTAAGGTCGTCCCTACCGAAAGGAGTATTTTTTCCCCACTGGCCGTCCTGTGGTGAAGGAGGAGGTTGGGGAGGGGAAGGAGGGCCATTGGAACGGAATGTAGATCGCCTCGCACTTTTTCGGCTCGCATCGAGAACGGAAAGTATCATTCTCCTTTCTTTTTTTATTTCCGACAAAAGAAGTTCGCGCGACCCGACGCGTAAATTTCCCTCCCATCTTTCGGGCGAAGCTGGCGCGGAGACAAAGGACTTTATTTCGAGCGGCTTTGTGTGTCCGTGTGGTCCCTCCCTGCATGAAACCCGGTGCGTCTGTCGGAGGAAATAAGTCACGCAGTACATTCAAGCCGTGCGAGTGGGCAACTTATGAGAATTAAAAAAGAGGGTCTCTTATGACATGAGAAATTCAAATTACGGGTGGGAGTGGAAGATTCGGCGTGAAACTGCACTCGTACTGAGACGAGCCAAGTAAATAATAGAGTCGGATATAGTAATGCTGTTAATTTTTTAGATTCTTTTCTAAATGGTGTAAAAATCTGTAGATGATAAGTTGCTAGTTCAAGAGCAAACAATCTACGAATATCATAATGATAATTGACTTATATTTCTATTGTGAAATGCAAGAAAATTGGTAGCATATATGAGAAATATTTCTGCGATTAACTGGGAAAATATAAGAATAAAATATGGAATATACTGGATGAACTCTTGTAGGGTCATTAACACCACCTGTTTAGCATCCATGATTCTGTTTTATTTGGTGAACTTAACGAACAGGTTCGCGGTTAATCAAGCTTCAGTTAGCTAAGCTAAGGGGTTACATTCATAACTGAACGCATCAGAAAATCAGTATGATATAATTGGAATGGAGATAAATCTAAGCAAAGCAAAGGCTATGAAGTTTTCGAGAAGGGGGGATTATGTTAACCGTTAAAATTGGATGGCAAAAATGAAGAGAGAAGGAACAATTTTCCTACCTTGAATATGTTTTGGACAAAGATGTTCAATGTAGGAGGGACTTAAGAAGTAAAATTGCTGTAGGAATAGAAGCTTTCACCAAGAGGAGGGAGTTGATGACAGGTATTCTGGGGGCGGATTTAAAGAAAAGACTAGTGAAAAGGTTTATATAGAACGTGTTTTTTTACGGTGCGGAAACATGGTCATTGAAGAGAGGTGATAGGAGTAGATTGGAGGCTTTTAAATGTGGGTGTGGGAACGGATGGAAAAGATAAAATGACCAGAGAAAACATCGCAGAAGTACTTGCACTGGTGGGGAGGAGAGAGAGAGTTGGGGGAGGTCCAAAGGAGGCAGAAAAGATGGATGCAGGGCATTTTGATTGGCGATGAGATAGTGAAGATTATTATAGACAGAGGGGAGAACTTAAGGCATGGGAAAAATGAGGATAGGGAAGTTGGACAGAATGAACAAACGTTTAATGTCGTCTAGGGTGTCAGATCGTGCCTATTTAGAACAAGCCATGTAATGTAGCGATGATCAGTCTGTGCCCATCCGAAACTTAAATAAACCGGTAGAATTATATGCAATTAATAGTGAAGAATATATAGAATAAAATGATATATGGAATTATAATAATACCTAACGGTTCAATATCGTTCTCGGATATCGGGTCAGATGCCGAGGTTTACCAATTTAGGTTAACCGTATAAATGGATGTGTGTGAGGGAAATACCATGTGTTGGGGGGTCATTGTTACGAGGATACGAGTGTAGCACATATTTTAAGTTAGAAGAGTAAATAAATACTAAAGGGATATTAGAAAAGATAAATTAATGATAGGACTGTGGAGGACCAAATACTCAAAATTGATAAAATTTTAGTTAACAACTCTGTAGATGTGGTCCTCGGGGATAAGCAGGTTAGATGGATTTTTATTTGCACTTTGTAATAATTTGCTTCATAACAACAGAAATGGAAACTGTCCCATAGACGGTGTATCAAGTGCATTATTTTAATCAATACATTTGATTAAAATCATATTTATATTTAATTTATATGGAATTGCATAATAAAAATCACAGGCATTAATACATTTTCAAGAGCTCGTCATCATCTGCTCTTTCCGCATTGAATTTCAATGGCCTTTTTTAATTTTGGAGCTAAGACTTTTGCCTCCACTCTTAGAAATCGAATGTGAACGCCGAAAAAACTCCTCTGTATATTCGTGAATGAATGTGGATTCTATACACTTCTTTACCTTGCTATCGGTGTGTTAAGTAGCATGTAGGGACGCAGTGGCCGAGTCCGCATCCGGGCCCACCTCGCGGGAAGAGGAGGGAGGGCAGGGTGGAGATGAAGGAAGGCGACTTCCTTCATTTCATCCTTCCCTCGACCTCCCCTCACGCGATTCCACTCGCATTACGGGCACCCCACCCCTCGATCCCCGTGTCGTGAGGAGTTCGCAATGGTTGCGGGTGGGAATGGGCTGGGAGGAGAAAGGAATTGTGCTCTGCCGCCACGATGACTAATACCTAATTGAAGGGGGAAGCTATTTCGTAAAACGAAACAGTTTTGTAATTTCCGTGCTGCCCAAATTCCCCTCTCCCCTTCCTTTTTACTCCTCTCTCTCTTTTCCCTCGTACCTCTCCCCTACTCTTTCTTCTCCCCGAGCCGTCCCGTCCCCCTTTCTCCGTTGCCTGCTCCTCTCAACGGCGACCCTAATCTCCGGACCCCCTCCCCCACTCGATCCCCTCCCCATTCCATGAATAAAAAACGCATTCTGTCCGTCCACGAATGGAGTAGTTTCGATGGGTGGTCCGACGCGGGGCGCCGCCGCCTCACGAATGCGTGGCGATTGAGCTATCAGTGCGTAATTTGTCCATCGCGCAAGAGCTTCAATCTTCTTCATCTCCCCGTCGCCAGCAATCCTCACTCCCGTTCTCTGCAGTCTCCCCAACCGAAACGGAGAGTCGATCCTTTGGCGTGCCGGACGAGGTGCTCAAAATGCCTCTCTCTCTTTCTCTCTCCCGCTTGTGGACGGAGATTCTTGCCCTCAAGTATGAACATATTGTTACCGTTAAATCATTTAGAGTACTTATTTCGAACCTCCGCCAATATGGCTCGGATTCGGCGAGGCTGCTATCGTTACATCGGATAATTATCCATTTACTCCCTCAGTTTGAGAAGATGGGGTGATAGAAACGCGGCAGGATAGAAGCATGCCATTTTATTCTTTAAATCAGTTTCGATCTCCCCACCTTCATTCCAGTCGAAAGTCACTTACTTGAACGTTCTCCCAATGTCTTCTTTTATTTTTGGGATACGATACAGCATTATTTTCTGGAAAGAAGGATTTCGATAGAACGGCAAGAATGTTTTCTGGGCTCGATTTAGGTTTCTTCAGCTTAAATGAGTTCCAGCATAGTTCCGTATTATTATGCATTTTTACTATCCCGTGATAACGCTAATTAACAGCAATCACCGCGTTCTCGGCTCACCTAGTGTTTCCTTTTCTTTCATTCGTCTCTGCTCGGGAAAATATTGCTTGGCCTTCAAAAATAAACGTATCTGTCCCACCGGAAAAATCTGTTGTTCTAACTTAGTGTTCTGCTGTATAACATAGTGTCTTCGCTACCCAGTTTTAGAAGCAAAATGACGGTGATGGATTTAGGAACAGAATGATATTTATCCGTTGACGCGTGGTGCCGTTAATTCCTTTGGATATAAGTATACCGATTTATTAATTTTGATTTCATGCACATCTAATGGGCACCACCTTCATTAATGTATTTTCTCTAGATTAGTTAAATTGTATTAATTCGTCTACTATCATAATTAAATGCCGTCTGTGTCTAAATTTACAACGGAAGAATCTGCATTTGGCTGTCTTATTTTAATGCTTCTAAGAGTGTACGGCAAACATCGAAAGATTGACAATAAGATGATTAAGTGGCACTGTGCTGAATACTTTTAGTATGATTAAAAACTTGATAGCAATAAAGCGAATAATAAAGTCAAAAATACTCGGGTTTCGGTGTCGGGCTTACCACCCAAAGCCGACACTGTTCCCAGGGCCAAAAATGGATGAGGCGAGCATACTAGGGGTCTGGAGAGATGTCCGTGTCGCGAGTGTGTCTCATGCGATTCCACGTCTTCCTTTTGTTTTGGGAAAATAAAATTGCGGCTCTGCTTACTGCATATCCACCCACGCACGAGTTCATCCCTCCACCTCCCCTCCCTTCGCCTCATCTTTCCCATCCTCCCTCCAACCTCCCTCGTGACCTTCGGCCAACCTCCGGCCCTTCGACCCGGCGACTGAGGAATCTCTCTCTGTGTTTCTCTCTCTATCTCTCTCCACCTCCGCCTCCCACATCTGTATCATCATTCTTCCACGAGCCTCCTCCTTTCCAACCTCCTCCCTCTCGTCCAATACACCCGACGGAGTTGGGGAGGAGATTGAATGCCGGGACGGAGGAGGAGAAAGAGAAGAGAGAGAGCGCGGTGAAAGGTCGCCCGTCTCTCTGTTGCATCATGCACTTACAACCACGCGGCGGTCGTCGAGGGAAGCGCGCATATTGCCTCCTCCGCAGCCTCTCCTCCACACACACCCTACTCCCTTCCCGATCTCTCCCCCTGCCTGATAACCTCCTCCACAAAACTGCAGGACACGACCGTTGATCGACGAACCGACTCTTTCGTTCTCCTCCATCATTCTTCGCTTGTTTATTTTTATGCACGCACCCCTCTTTCGTCGCCGGGCATTTTTTGCCACCAGGATATCGGCGGCCGTGGAAGATCCGGTTGATGGGACTGGATTGGGGTGGTTGGATTTTTTGGGTGCGTTTTACTCGAATTGTGGCGATGTCGAACAACAACGTCGAAGAACGGACGGAAATTCGGGATCCCTATTCAGGGTATTTGGATGATGGGTGGGACAACTTGTCTACTGACTTCGCGCACCAAGAGTGCGGCTTCCATTTCCTTCGGTGGTGGATTGTTCTGAGGAATTCAAATCCCTATTTGGTTTCTGAGCTTTTCGTGCGCAGTGATCCGTGCTTCGGTTGGAACGCGTTCTCCTTGAAACCTCGGAAGGAGGTTACGTCCGGTGCCCAAATGAATTTGTGGCTGATCCATCAGACAGTTAATTCAAAGCTGTGTCAGCAAATATGTTCATTTTAATCAACGGAGCCTATGGATTTCATCCCAGTGGAATTATCATTATTTCGCTTGGCCAAATGAATGAATTCCAACCCTAACAACTGTGGCCGACTAGTTGTGGGTCGGACCGAGAGAATGCACCTCAACAGCCGTTTGTATGCATTCGCTGTCATCATTATCACTCATGAAGGTATATGGACCGAGGCCACAGTTTGCAATCATGTGCTCTGATGGCCGAGTATATTTCTACTGCGCAATACAATATCCACTCTCAACACGGCAGCACTCTTTCAAAACCAGGAAATTCTAGTTTCTATTACAGTATGTTAACGTATCATGATGCTTAGTATTCATCCCTTTCCTAAGTCTCCACGTTTATATTTGCGAGTCCGTTCCAGGGTGATCGAAAATTATTTAAAATCCCCGTACCGATATTACCGTCCGTGGATTTTTTCGCCATCACTAGAAGACAGGTTGATCAAGACAAGTCATTAAGGTTGGAGATGGTACCCTTAGCCTTGGTACAGACCTCGGTATTCATTGGCAGTTATCCTCCTTTACAAGACCTCCGAGGATGGGGAATGATATATTGTTTACCCTGTAACGTGTTCTCCCTAGCAAGTGAGAAAATGCGGTATTCATTCCTTGCTATTTTCATCGAAACATATTCTTGGGTGTGTTTCGATTTAAATACTGATGCCACAGACATCCTGTAGCGGAATTTTCTTCTCTGGGCTTAGTTCAGTACAGCGTAATATCTCATCGGTAGCAAAGGGGTTATAAAATTTCGCATTATTTTAGTTGTTCCGATATATTCGCGATTTTTGTAATTACTTCGAGAAGAAAAAAGGGGAAACTATAAGGAGTCGGAAATTATGGGACTCTCCATCTCTTCTTAATCGCCTGATCGATCACCTTTTTTTGCATTAACAGACGCTTGAAATGACATGCAGACACATTCCACAGCCTCTCCCATCCAACAGGCTACCGGACTAATGTGGGGCGAATTGCACTCTTTCGAGAAGTGTCAGACTCGCCGCGGTGTCCACCCTGATTTACCGCGAGCTCCAATTTCCCTCGCAAATCAAATCCGCGCTCCAGCAGGTAGGAGATCCGTCGTCCCATCCCCGCGATTATACGGATTTCGCGAAACCGCCCCAGGTTGCGTATCCGGATCGCAGGCGTTTCATTGCGACTCCCGTTGCTCTTCGCGGCGCGGCGGGAAAGGCATCGGCAGTTCATAAAGGCGTGTGGACTTTATCGATGAGATCGCAATGGTAATGCAGCCTTGTTACGTCGCGGGAACGGCTTCATTGCGAGGTGGTTGGTGGTTGCCGAGGCGGAAAAGGGGGTTGAACGAGGAGGTGGTTCCGGTTAGTTAGGGGGTGAGGAGAATGGGGGAGGAGGAGTGGTAAGCGATTTGCCGTGCCATCTAAACGCGACCCCGCTGTTCGCTCACTCACACCATAGGGCGTGCGCTCGTCTTAATGGAGGCCCGAAGGGGTGAGCCTGTTGACCGTTTCCTCTTGCCCTTCGTCCCCGCGAACAGCACTTTCTGTTTTTTTTTAATTCTGGGTCAAGAATAAGATCCTCTCGTCCGGGTGATTTCCCCTCGTCACGTAATTTGCGGATATAGGTTTTGTTTCTCATAATTTCTTTAAAATATCAAGCCTAATAGAAAAATGAATGTTCTCTCCCTTATTTTCTTCATTTTCGTTGATTCCGCGAGGGCGTGTAACGGAGATTGTTATGAAACCAGTCATGAGCAAGAAAAAGTACAATTAGTGAGGTATTTAATCTGTTAAATGTGGAGAGGCCTAAATTGTAGGCTGTGAACACTCGTAAGTGATGAAAGAAAAATAAATGAGTATCCGAAAGAATTAAAACCGGGGTATTTTGTCCTTCTATTAAGTATTTCTACTTCCGTAAAATGTTTTTTAAGGTGTTGGTTCTCTGACTAGAATGGAGAATTGCGCGTTTCCCTACAAAATATTTATTTTTTTCGGCATTGTTTTACATGTCCTTGTCCTCGTTTTGCCTTTTTTTGATTCAGTGGCTAAGATCTTATGTATTTGCTCTTAAGTTATCCTTTTTGGTAGCAGCGCATGAAATAGAGAGGCATGTGAGCTAAGTTAATATTTTATTATGTTTGATGAATTAGATGTATTTATGAATCTTATTCATCTCTGCTGGAAACTATAGGACTTTTCCATTAAAATGTATACAAATTTGGAATAGGAAATTTAATTTTATTGAACCATGTCTTGTTATATACCTCATATACCTCCTGACTTGTCCTGTGGTATGGTTAATCTGTTTATGCAAAATTCGACGATGAAAGTGATTCATGCTCAATAGATAAGACCACTTACCTCAATGATTATTCGTTAAGCAAAGTTTCATATACTTTATGGCATGTATCTTCAACCTTAAATAGTAATTAAACTTCCTTATATCCTCTCTTGATTTTTATTCTCTCCATAAGAAATTGTGTAGCACAAAATTTTATATATTAACTATGCAGATATGAAGTTGAAAAAGTTAGTTACCTCTTTAATATTGAGCTTGATTAATACGTTCTGAGAGTGCAGGATCATCTTACATTAATATAAGTGATTGTAGTTGCAACCAAAAAAGGAGTCAAAATGTGATGGCCCTTTGCCAGAGCATGATGTAATATGAAAAATGAACCACGGCTTTTCACTGCCAAACGGGAATCCCAGCAAATGCTTTCGTGTCCCCCCGCTGATTAGCTATCCCCAAGGAACATGTTGTTCGGGTCCTGTTTATCATCATTACATTTTTCTTTTTCACAATTCAATTTCGCCGCTTGTTTGCATTATTACCATCCGTGGCATTGTGCCAACGTCCGATGTTGTTTACGTAGAGTTTGATTAGCCGACATTAAATTTTAAGTCGCGCACCTCGGGGTGAATTTTTCAGGATCATCGGAAAACAATTTCCCTTGTTGCTAACTACCACCTCGTAATTATGTTCGATGGTTTACTTATATTGTGTGGGTGTCGTAAAACGCTTCCCGCCGTTGTCCCTCGCACGATTCCATCGTTATCTCCCTAATTACAGTTGCGTGGTGTGATTTTTTAAAACTTTTAATATGCGCACGGACAAAAAAAACAAAGCGTCTGAAATGAAGAAAACCGCTGAATGACTCGAGCATTCCGAAACAATCACCCCTAGGTCGATGTTATTTGTCGTGCATGAACTTATGAACATTTCAGCTCAACCCTTCTTGCTTGGCTTCCAACTTAGGAGCTCCCGTGGCAGGTTAAACAGCTTATCCGCCTTTTCTATTGCATCGCCTCCTGCTCCGCTACCGTGAGATTTAACGGCTATTGGAGATTTCCCGTAGGAGACTCAGTGCTGCAATTTGAATCGCATGCTGCTTGCCGCTGTCTTCCAGCTTCGGATGAGCTCTTTGTATTACTTCAGCTTTATCTTCTCATTGCCCACCGCCACCATAAAGCTAAGCCTCTGCATTAGTCAACCCGAAGGAAATCCCATTACTGGAAAACTTTAGCAGCTTTTGTCACAAATGCCTCATAATTAAGGGGCATGAAAAATTATTAATACCTGTATGAGAATTTAAAAGCGTAATTAGAGTCATTTTCCATCGAAGCGGTTTTCCTCCACCAACCAGTAGTGATTATACGTGAGCACATTCGACCGGCTGAAATTGAAACGAGTCATTTCTGAGAAAGTAATCTATGTAAATAAAACTCCACCATTTGAGACTATGACTTTCTTTTACCATTAATGATTATCTGCTGATTCCAAAATGTGATTCAATTCGTGGTTTAGTATAATGCCTTGCTGATGCAAGAAAAGATAATTATATTGAAGTTGTCAACATAATTTAACTTCATAGCGTTCTCGTGCACTCCTATTTACATCGTTGCGACTTAAGTCTTTCAATAGTATTTTAAGAAATTTCATTGATAGACATTTAACATCAGAATTAATAACAATTGATTTGTATCTTTACATCCGCACGCAGATATTAGACTCACGTATTTGATTTGATACTCATTGATTCAGGTTCATCGAACCACAAAAAAAGGCAAAGATGACCACATTTTTCTAGATCTAATTTCACTTAAAGTAATTACAAAATTTAATATTACTACGTAGTTAACTATCTGGATTTCTAAAGCTTTTTAACGATTTGAGCAAAGATAATGAAAGATGCTGAGATACGATTTTCAGTTCCTGTCTAATAGTAAAAACAATGCATGATTTGCTAACGAGAGGGAATGTTGTTTCCTTCCTGTGAAAAGTAGGAATACCTCAATTTGAAGTCTTCAATAAACTTGTAGCACTCGTGTTGCATTGTCGTTAGTGTGGAGGATTTTTTGCATTCTAGAAACCTGCCATGTTTTCAAAAAGATTTTTTGTAGTCTTGCACATGTCACAAGGGCTCAGCTCAAGCTATGGCGAGAGTATTGATTTTCTTCTTTTGCTGACAAATCATTACTCTTCGTTAGCGTCTCCTTCCTTATTTGCCTATATTTCTGTTTTAAATATAGTTTTAAAATATCCTGACCATCAATACTTACTATGTTACCGACCGATTTCGAGTAATTTTCTTGAAGAGCGCATGACTATGAATTGTTCAATAGACTATCCGTAGGTGCTCTGCGCTCACCTACATTCTCCTCGCCCACTCGTGATAAAGTACGTATGCATACCCCGCGAAGGTGTTTCTCCGCCCCTACCTCTCCGCTTACTTCGAGTGCACTTCGGTCCATTTCATTTTCCAATCGTAACTTATTTAATCGTCGATTCATTCTCCCATAGTCGGCGCACAACTGTGGGCGTTGCGTAAGCCAAAAAATAAGCACCATTGCGAGAGGCAGGCCTCGGCGCAGAGCCATCGTCGGATGATGGAGTTTCTTTGATACCCGCCGCCCTTCTCGTAATCAGCCGTGTGTTTTTATTTCGTGTGCACCTGAATGTGTGTGCCTGCATGTGTTCGTCGTATATGGGCGTGCATTTTCCACTAATGGCTGCGGACTTAGGTCGCCGTTTGCTTGTCGATCGGATGAGGAAGGGTGGGTTATTAGCGCGGCTGAAGAAGTCCTTGGCATTCCGCGACGATTAAGAAGGGGGTGGAACGAGGAGTCTCAATATTTCCCGCGGGCCCATTCTCCCTGTTTCTCACCAGCATTAATTTTTTCCGCGAAGCAGCTCCCATTCAAAGACGAGAGATTGAGATCCCTGGAGAGGAAGTCGCCACTAATCGAATTGAGACTAAATTTTGGAGTTATTTGGGATTCGAAGGTTTCATAACTCTCTAGTTACTGATCCCAGTTATTAACGTTTGATTTTAAATATTCACAGCGATTGCTTTGCTACCCACCACCCATCGAAATCCTAGCCTATGGTTCTGTAAACTTGGACATATATAGAGGCTTGCCCTGTTGAAAAATGCGTCCAATGTAACCTCTTTGGATATTCGTTTAGATTTTTATACTTACCTGAATTCCGTCAATGTACCGCTTGGATGAACAACATTCTTAACGTTATTGCCGAAAAGATTCTTAACATATGCCCGATTCAGGTGTCATTCAAATTATTTTTTCAAATGCGGTGATTTAGCTATATTTTGTGGTCATATCCAACTAATATGACGTGAAATGAAAAAATGGTGAAATTTATATCGTTTATTAGTATTATTCTATGTATTTTGATAGTTTGTTATTATCCAATCGAGCATATGGTTGCATTAATGTAGGAATTGGTAATATGCACGTAGATAGATATATATATTATTGCAATTACTGATTCCCTGAATAAATTTGTTCTCGCCACTCGATTAGGTAGCAATGGTCTTTGCGAAACCGAATTTTATTTTTTTAAATATACTAGAATGTAAATGAAAACAGGAAATTCGCTGTGAATTTCTCTTTTACAGCTAGTACCTAGTTTTAGTTTAATAAAACTTTCGAAAATTTATGGCAACACCTCGTCAACGCGATGCGTAAAAATGTTCACATCCGAGCACAGTCAATATTTATTTATTTTGTTCATTTAAACGCATGCAAAACAACTTGTCCAAATTTTTCACTTTTTCTTTTTCGGTCACTGGCATTTAATCACTCCGAGTGTGTTAGGCATCAATTTCACCGAGTGGTATCTTTTTCGGCTTTGCTTTTAAACACGTTTCGCATTCTCGGAAGATCCTTCCTCCTCCACACCTATTTAAAAAGCAACCAGTCACAACTAATCAAAAACCTCTCCTTATGCCCCATCATCCCTTACGCAGCATCTCTCGGCCTCTTTCTTTCTCGTGGACGTACCGTTGGAATCCCCATCTCCTTTTTTATCATTCGGATTTTAATATGTGTATATATAATCGCTTTATCCCTTCCCTCCAACTTGTTACAGCCTTCGAAATTTATTGCTCTCGAAAAAAATTCCACTTGATGACGTTCCTTTCGGAAGTTTATTTCAAGATCCGTCCAGCGTCCGAAGGAGCCCGCGTTTGCCTTTCGCAATTCCCCGCAAGAGACCATGTCCCGCCTCCCTCCATTCGGCTCGGGCCGTCTTACCTCATGTTCTTCTCCACCGTGTCTTCGCCTCCATCCTTCTCCACCCTCGACCTGAAATGACCTCTCCGTGCGCCATGCCTTGCGTGAGAATCCTCTTGGGCCGCTTAGTCGGTCGCCATCAAAAATGCGTCATCTTTCATCCCACTAAATCCTCCTAATTTATTCGTACCTCCCTGCCGAGAGTAGTAATCTCTTTACTCTTCCATATCGGTCTCTTTTTTATTTCTTTTCGTCATCGTGCGTCTCCTTCTCAAAAAGGATTTTCCTGATACGAGGTATTGATAAAATTTTGGTGGTCCGAAAGAAGATGTCCCTTCTCTCGCTTATTTTTCTCTCCCCTTCTCTTAATCCTCTCTTGAGGCGATGTAGTTGAGGTCTGCGTCGAGGATTTCGCTGATTTAAAACCCATTTAATATGGGGGAATGTATTGGATGAAGTATTTTGCTACGACTTAATTTCGGGCAATTTACGACAAAAAGTTGTTCTATTAATGCGTGTGATGTGAGTAGCGTTAAATTCGTCGGCCGTATGGCATATAATGCTAATCATTCTTTTCAAGTCTCACAAATATTGGGATTTAATTTTTTTTTAATCAACTCCCAAAAATTGCTTTGTGAAGCGAATTTCGAAGAAACGAATAGCAGTCTTCAATTCAAAGTACACTACCGTTGGAACGCTTCTACCGAATGCTGTAATTTGTGTAAAATTAGAAGAGAAAGTCTTCAGCACTTAGTAATAAACTTAAAATTAAAAAGAAAACAATTCAGTCTTCTCTTATCATGCTTTAAAGTTATTACTGCCTGTTTTTTCATGTTTTGGAATTCAGGCAATCAAACTGTATTTTAAACGAGTTCATTAATGCATTTCTATAAACGAATCACTGTTACTCAACGTGGTTCATAATTAGGTAATCATATTTTCAAAAACCCATAAAGAGTCATGAGAGACGAAGAACATTTGAAGCATTGTATTTAATGGGAGAAAAAATTAAGCCGAGCGCATCTTTTCAATTACCTAATATTTACATTTTTCTTTTTCTGCGCCATATAAATGCCAACAAACAGACCAATTTGATCAAAAGATAATTCTTATGAAGCAATAGTGGAACCAGGTTGTAAAATCAAGTTTCTTTTAGCTGGTGTTGCGTGAACAGGTCCCTTTCTCGAGTATTAATCTAAATCCGAGTCGACGACAATAGCGAGACTTATAAAGTTTAACGATGGAATTTCCATTCCAGTAGCACTAGTCTAGACTACGGGTCCTGGAATAAGAAATCACACATATTTTATACCATCTTCTATATTTTTTGATCTACCCTATGTCATCATCACTCCACCATCCCAAAGTTTCTTTATTCGTAAATGTCATGCTTTAAATGTAACTCGTAGCCTTTCTTTTTATTTCAGGGTTTGGAATTGGCACAGATCTGAATGAAAAGTGGACTTTGAAGTACAGTTCTTAAATTAAAACCCATATTTCAAATTTCCTTTGCCCGTCTATGTCATTCATCATACAGTAGTTTACATTTATTACCATTACAAATGTGATAATATAATAGACATATTATTCCGAATTCCCTTTGCCTGCAATTGTTGAAAACCCTCCAAAATATCGTTCGCAAAACTTTGATCAATGTTGCCCATCTTTCTATAAAATGCTGACAAGTTGTATTTTAAATCCGACGAAATGGCTTTGAAAATTTAGGTGTTCTCATTTTTCCTGAAGTAGCATTGTGTAAAGTCGGTCGCTTGAATAGATATTCTTTCTATTTCAAAGTCGAGTGGTTCATAATTGTTATTTAATCTCCTTTCCATTGTTTAATTTACCTCTGGGTAATTTCCATCCTAAAGATATTCTTTAAGATTCTGCACTCCATAAATCGTAACCTGAGGTCTAGTGTCTTTAAAAAATATTCTCAATAAACATTACCATCACTTTATGACTCGACTCCGCTCATGATGTTCCTTTGTAATCCCTGCTCCATTAAGTGCACTTAAGGGGTGGTAAGGCGTACGAGGACAGGGAACTATCAACCACTTTATCTCTCGCCTCATTCGTTCACTCCTCCTTCGAACTTGGAAAGGAATCGAGTTTCCCCAAGCGTTCATCTATTACAATGCGTGGACCCACTTTAAAGGTCGAGCATATGAGATTCCCTCGTATTATTTTAAGCAGTTAAACATTGTTCCGTTATCGCAGAATGAGGGCTAGTCGGGTCCAGATCATACTCCCCTAGTCACCGGATTCTTGAAGCCCGTTGAAAAGAATAAATACACAAACGTAGCACAAAAGCATTCCAAAGTATTTTTTGTCTCCCGGCGTATTCTTTAACATTTGTCAATTGAATGATAAATTTTACTAAACATAGCGTACCCATGGAAAATAGTGTTATACAGTCATTATAAGTTCTCAGTGAACGCAAGGGTATCGAGTTAAGCATATTCGGTCCTATATTAGTCCATGTTAAAGGGGCTCTATTTTAATTCATTCTATGTCCCTTCTTTTTCATTTTTTAAATATTGAAATTAATTTTTTAATTGATTGAACGTGCATGCGCATTTTCAAGACATAATATGAGTAACAATATGATTTATTATTGTTTTTCTGGTTATATAAATACGCAAACTGCATGCACACATTAGGTTCATATAAATGACCACTGTAATAGTGAGGAACACCATACCTACTTGCGGAGTAAATTTCCCTTGGAGTCGCATCGAAATTTATTTGAAATTATTTGGGACATATCGGATATTTTTGTAGTTGATGCTCCAAGTGTTATTATGAATATTCAAGAAAATTTATATTATTATAACTCATGCATCGCAGTATCAGAAATCTTAGTCTCACGCATCCATTTTGCGTGTACCCAACTTTTATTATCCGACTTTGAAATGGATTAGCCATCTGCCGCTTTTTCTCCCACGATATTTTTGGCAATGGGCTAGTAATGATGTCAGTGTGAGGGATCAAGAAAGGAGTGTCTGTGGGCGGTGTATAGTTACCGAGGGTGGAGCCCGCGTCTGCTCACCGGAGAATGGGGGACGTGGGAGGTGAAATGCTGAAAATTTTCGCGCTTTAGCGAAAGAAAATGGATTCGGTACCAATACTCGTTGGAAACTTTTCAAACTCGCTGCAGGATAATGTGTTGAAACCCTTGAAGTGGATTTCCGTCTGAATAAAATTACTTGGTAAAACATCTAAAAATAAACTTGTAGAAGTTGATGAACAAACAAACCAACAAAGAGATCTCTTGCTTCGTGCTGCTGAGAAGGACGCGTGTTGAAGGGTGTGCCGCGATTTGAGATTGTTTCCCTTTCAATTTGGATCATTCCGCGTCGACATTCCTGGATTTAAACTCTTCACCCTTTAAGGAAGATCGCCAGATTCCTGCTAGCCACCCAAACATTCCGGCCTGTGCATTTTCCATAAAGAAGTCGTCGGCGGAACGACAAGTGTAAATCAAATTGTTTAAACGGCTCACCTTTCGCAACAAAATACAGAACAAACAATAAAATTAAGGATGTGGAAGAGAGTGCTCTCCATTTTTCGAATATACGTAGATAGGTGCACGCATGCAGCGGCGGCTTTGAGCACACTGCCTCGTCGTACCCCCTACTCTCCCTACCGTATACTCTCCTGCTCACCTCCACGCTTTTATTTTAAACGTTGGTCCACAGCAACACGCTCGGCATCACGCATAAAGTGGATGATGACCGAGGAGGAACTCAACGCGCGCGCACACACACGAAAAGGGAAGAGAAGGGTGGGGAGGGATTGTGTGGTGTGAGTGAGAGTGTGTGTGTGAGAAAATGGCGAGGGTGGGAAGAGGGAGGGAGAGGTTGGAAAAAGAGGTGGTGGGCCTCGAGGCGTTCCCCCGCTGTCTTGGAGGGGGCAGAGTGGGAGGAGGGATTGTATATGACGGAGTAGCGGGAGGTAGAACGGGGATCGGAAGGGTTGGAGGGATGTAGGTAATAGGAGGAGATGGAGGAGAGGCAGAGAAAAGTGCGGGGAGGGGACTGGGCGGGGTGGAAGGGAGGGGAGGGGTCATGGGAACCGCTTGAGGGGCGATGCGGAGGGAGAAGAGGGTGGAAGAAGGCAGGGCAAGTTCATCCGAGGCTAAGACGGCGTGGGAAAAGCTAGGAGAGTCGAAGGGAGTGAGTGGGAGAGATGTAGAATAAGAGAGCGAGAGAGAGAGAGAGAGGGGGAGGGGAGAGAATGGATGAGATAAATGAAGGGTTTGGGGGGAGAAGGAGACCCAGGGTGGGATGGGAAGGAAGGGATGGAAGGACATTTAAGGGAGAAAAGTGGCAATCTGAAATACATAAGAGGGAGAGAAGAAGGTTGAGAGGGGATAAGAAGGCTTTCCAGGGTTGGGAAATGAAGAAATCGCAAGGAGAGTGCGGGAGAATAATGCTAAGGGGCTGACGTGGAACGAGAGGAAGAGAAAATGTGATCAGGAGAAGAGGATATTCTCGGGCGCCTGAGGTGAAGATAAAAGATGACGCCGGTCGTGCCGCTCTGATGCACATATTGGCATTGAAGATGTATATCACCTCTAACCAAAATAGCACAAGACGACAGACACATTAAAATCCAGTAAAGAAGCAGACTTCCAGAATACCAGAATATGATTGGCCCTCCTTATAGCGTTTGAACCAGCAAAAGCATCATTTTGTCCTGATGATGTCCATACATTTAAACACTGTCGTCTCGAGAAAGAAATTAGTTAGCAAGTTTTTTTTTCAAGGAATGGTCTTCCTCGAAATGCCAAATTTTCACCATCGGAGAAGGTAATATGAGTAGGTCCTTTTGCTGTTCTTTTGCAAACAAGACCATCACCTACGCCTAGGACTATTTTTTTATATCTAAAGGTTTTCCTTGTCATTAACAAATTTCGGGGCATAATATTTATACACTACGAAATGAAAGGAGCGATATTTGAAAAAGGTCTCCAGTGGAAAATGGTACATGAAGATCTAAATTGTTTTTGGAGTTTTTAATCGTATGGATAATGCTAGCGTGATTTATATTTTTTTGCCGATGAAAAAATAATGAGATATCTTGTACGTAGTAAACATGGAAACTGGATGATCTAAGAAAACATTTCCGCGATGACGAAATTAAGTTTAAATGAAGACAGAAAGTTTCGTATGAGAAAGAAATTAAAGGGCTACGTTTTACGCGGGCTGGCGGTGAAAAGTAATTACAGGTGAAAAGGAGAAGTTTTTTCAGGTGAGATAAAGAGTTATGGCAAGGAAATGAAACTGCATTTTCCGCTGCTTTTTCCTTTGTTTCGTGAAGATTTTAGCCAAATATTTTTTCACCTCATCTACCTCAGTATCCACTGTTTGGATATTTTTAACGTTCCGACCTTGGCCCTCAGTAAGGACGAGGGGAGAGGGGCATAAAATGTGGATTTAACTGTTCTTTATCCAGGAGGGGTAGTCAGAAATGTTCGCGGTGTTCGTGGTCACCGACTTTAATGAGAAGATGATATTAGTTTAATGCCTTTCGGCGAGGTTCTGTCTTTCGCAGAGTGTCGCGTTGCAAACGTTAATAATGTCTGAACCTTGTATGAAGTTTAACTCCTGGTTGGCTCTCACGCCGACACAGGTAAATATGTGTTCTTAATGATGACCCAATCTTTATAAACTCATCAAAATAAAGATATCGCGGCATTATTAGTGATGCTGTCAGAGCTATATCGTATCAGCGGTCCAAGAGTGCTGATTGATAAATTTTGAAAATCGTTTGTTGGAAAAATATGCAATTTATTACTCCAGTAACGAGATCTAAATTAATTTTCTTTTTGTTGATATCTTAAATTATTTGAATGAAAAGGTGAATTCCGAATTTGTATATCCATATAGGCAGGACATTAGTTTTCCGTGCATAATGATTTACCAAGTGATTGTGGTGCCAAAAGAAAGCTGCCATTCACACCACATCAAAAAAATTGACAAGAGGTATTGAAACGGTAACATCGCCATGGTTTACGAGTATTTTCATGCGAAAGCAGCGTTGATAACCATTATACGTAGACATAGTTTAAACTGCTAAATGATCGCACAATTTAATATCAGTACGTCAGTAGTCTTTTGTTGTGGAAGAACGTTTTATCCGAAACCCTTCTTCTTCGAGGCCACCCGTCGGCTCCTCCCCCACCTATCAAGTCCTCCACCCTTTCCCCTATATCCACTTTGAGCGAACAGCCTCGCCCCGAAGATGGGGTGTTGAACGAGAGATTGTCGCCAAGATGTGCTCCCGCAGCTGCCTCCATCCTCACCCACTTCTCCCCTTCGAAAACTTCCCCATCTCCGCTCGATAAAACCCCCCGCGGCCACCTTCCATCGCCTCGGCGGCATATAGGAAGGAGATTGGTCGCGAGAGAGGGTACACCCAACCCCTTCAACCTTCCGTCCATGTCGCATTCCTTAATACGCCCCTTCGCAGAGGAATGCTGCGTGAAAGGGTTACGTGCACATTACGATCGTATATCGACGTGATGGCAATCAGTGGCGCTCGATCAACGCCAGGTGGAGTGGGGCCTTGTGCACGTGGGTCGGGAGATCGGCGGAATTGGGGGCTGGGAAAGCGTCGTGTCGGGTAATGATCGGAAAAACCCCGTTTCTCTCGATGTTGTTGTTCATTTTGCCCCTCCCGTGATTTGATCGCCTCTAAGGTTCCGTAGTGGGCTAAAATATTGACGATTCACTAAACTGCTCCATAGTCATGAGGAAATTAAAACATCAAATCATGTCATCGGTCGAAATCGAATCATCGGTGATTTTATAAGAATCAGTGCGCTCTTGTTGAAATTCCCCAAATATTCTTCCATCGCGTATTTCTTGCGCCTCTTCAAGCCCTTTCTCCTATTCGCCCCGTATAGGTATCCATTCTCGATCACTTTTTTCAATATTCCCTAAATTCAATGCACGCATTGCATTCTAGTTAAACTCGGTAAATGGCATCCATCACTTCCTCAGTCCATGTTTCATTTGTACAACCCATATAATTTCGGTGTTAAACACATCCGAAGTCATTCGGCATGTTTTAACGCCCTATTGAGACTTATCCTTCTCGGACAGTTACAGAGAGCGCAAGGGAAGTCTTTGTACGTGGGTCTCGCTGATAATCTCGGGTGTGTAACACGGGGTACGACGCGCGCGTACGGAGCGACGACTCTCGTCGTGAAGTGGGGAAAGAAACCACCATCAAATCGTAAAGCCTCGCGGGGAAAAAAAAGTCGGTCTCGAAACAGCGCTATCATTTTTTCGCGAAAGTAACCGGACGGGGATGTTATATCGGCTCCCCGAGGCTAGGGAACGAACGAGATAAAAGGAGAAGCCACACTCGCGTTATGGCTCCGAGATGCTACGACTGACTTGTGTGTATGGCATGCGGTGTGTGGATAGACGGAGGTGGGGACAGGTTAAAGGTTAGAAGCGGGGGTGGGGGGGCAGGGAGGGAAGGGAAGAGGATGGGGAAGTGGTCGGGTTGGGGAGGTTGAGGTTCCTGGGGATAGGAGGAGGCTGAGGTTGTGGAGCGAAGGAAAGAAGAGAGGGAAGAATCTGATGGATTTATTGATTGATTGCGGCTCTCTGATTCGCGGAGGTTACTGAGCCCCGTGTCACACCATAAAAGGTTGCACCGAGGTATGGGAGGCTTAAGTGAAATGCGAATATGGGAAGGGAGGAGGTTTTAGAATGTTAAAGGAGTGGAGGTGGGGGGAGGGGTGGTTTGGGAACGGGGTATATAAAATACGGGAGGCCGAGTGTATCTGAGGAAATGAAGGTTTGAAGATGATATCGAGGGGAAGGGGATGCAATAGGTGTTACAAAATGCAACGGAGAAGGAGCGGGTTGAAAATAGGCGTAGGTTGGAATGTGTAATGCGGAATTTAAGTCACTCTAAATATCACATTAAAAATTTTACACACGAAATGCGTTCATTGTGCATAAATTCAAAAAAACTTTATTTTTCAAATAGGTGCTATTTTTAATGTGAGCCTAACCCTTACGACAGTCTTGCAGTTAGAATGTCTGGGAAAACGGTTTGGAATTATCATGCATCGAAGCCTTGTTTTTATATTATTTTTAAGATTTCACCGATAAAACATTTTATTATTACCAACTCTGCTGCCTGCTGCGAAATCATTTGAATAGTTGCAAAAGAACCCTGAGGTGCGTATTTCCTGTAAAGTTTAAATATTGAAACTAGCTGTTTCTTTGGCGAGTCCTTCAAGTTAGCTCGCTACATTACTGATACTCTTCTGCTTTATAACACCATAATGAGTAGTATTTAAGGGTACGTGGCGTAAAAGTTTTCATTTCTAGAGCGCAAGAAACATCGGATTAGAATTTTCTAGATATCAATAAACATCGGTATTCATGAAAATTTAATTGAGTTTCGTCTAGTCTTTTATTTAAATGTATATAATATATGAATGATTTATATTATTACTTATATATTAAACAGTGAGATATATTTATAAATTTGTATAATCTATTTTCTATGCTTTTCTGTTGCAATATCGGCATCGCAGTTTTGAGTGTTGTGTCAGATAAAAAAGGATGCAAACTCGTTTATCTGATTTTGCTGAAATTTTCATTGTTTCATGTAAACTGCGTAACATTTAAAGAAACGTCTCTACATTTTACATCGTATTACCAAATTCCAAATAAAAATATTAATTTCATTTCAGTACACGGCACATCTTCAAAATGCTGAACCACTGCGACATATTTGCAGGAACCACGTGGGTCACGAAACACTGGTACTGCCTTGCCGCTAAATATTGAATTGCCTTTGTTATTAAGGCATTTATGAAATTATATTAATATCCAGCTCGAAGAAGAAATTTCAACCTGTACATTCTCGTCGGCGAAACGCCCAAAGGGGTTGAAAATAATCCGAGTGCCGTGGAGAAATTACCTTCGGAATGCTAACTTCGCATAAAGGCCTCTTTAACATATTAGGGGTTGTAAATCGTGCACTCAAGTCTCTAGCGTGAGTTTGTGCCCGTGTTTAAGTGTTCACTCACACGGATGCACAAAACGTGGGACTCGCTCGGAGTTTTTTTTTTCTTCTGGGGATTAAATGCGGACTTTTAGACTAAAATCGTGACCGGCACATCATTTTGGGATAATGGGTTCCATCCATTTTATTTTCATGCCTCCTCTCGGGCGAACTGATGTGGCGAGTGAAAGGGAGCGGAGAAAGAGAAGTGGGGAAAGCCAAACACAGACGAGGATAGGAAAAAAATAACTTGTCTAGGTACTCCTAGATGGGACACCTCCGTACTCATGAATGGTCAATAAACCCACTCCGGCGAGTCAGTTCTCTCGACTCACCACCGGATCGGTCCCCGATCCGTCGCCCCGGTCACTCTCGTCTATTCCACTCCCTTCGTGCCTCCAGGTATTCTCCCGGCAAATAATAGTTCTAACCTTTACTGCTCACTCAGGTTCGCCCTTCCTCGCCTCAATTTAATCACCATTTCTCATTTCCCTGGAAATAGAGTCATTCATTGGCGGTAACGCGATTGCATCTTTCAAAACGGCGGACTCGAAAGTGCTCACGCCTTAGTTCGCGATGCTAATCAAGCGGTCATATTCCTGTGCATGCGGTGTATTTGTTATTAATTTAAATTTTCCGGCTTCCTACGATAATTCTGCCCAAGGTTGCTGTTAATTAAGCTCCGTTGGCTTTGTCAGGGGTCACTCAATTGTTTTAAATGCTTGAGCATATAGCTAGCCTCGCACCTTTTATTGAAATTTATTCCCCATCTCCGTGAACCTGTAATTGCGTGAATGGTATTTTATTAAAAATTCTTTAAATGCGAGGATTGCACCTCCTCTATTTCTTTATTTCTCTACGATCATCGATGCAATTCAATTTATCAGTCCGTAAGTAGATGGCTCTTGGATGATAAACTTCTTCAGATGAACTCAAGCTATTTGTCACATCTCTACATAATTTGTAATTAATAGGTGAAGAGAAAAGCGTATAAGCTGTTGTTGAATTCCGTAAATATGATTGGTTTATTAATAATTATGGTTTCGACTCTCTGGGTATTCATAAATTAAACAGTAACGCAACGGTCTAGTAAAATTTTGCAAGCACAAGTGTAATAATTTAAAGTTAAAGCTTGGCACCTTGAGAGCGGCAGATTCAGCTAGAATTGCAGAAAATCGGTCCTGCTGATGAAAGAAGTACCAAATACACAACGTATTCAACCGTCACGTTTTGATTTTAATCCAAATTCCTTCCCTCGTATTTTAACCAGAACGGGGAGGATATAGCATTACTCTTAGCAATGTCCCGTTGTATCACTCGTTTTCCGCTTAGGAATTTTTTCGTCCGCACTGGATCGCACTTACGAGATACGCCCTGCACGAAGTGAACACTCCTTTGCTCATTTCTGTTCGCTCACTCGACTCATCACTTGTTCCCATCCTCATCGTCTTGCCTACCTTCCATACCGCTCACTCTGTGCCATCCATCCCTGTGACCCGCCTTTCCGACCTCTTTATTTTTTCATCTTCCAGCCCTTTCCATCTCGGGTCATTTTCTTCAGCAGCTTACCTCACGAAAACCGGAGAAGGGATGGAGGATATTTTTACCAGCCCTCTCCTCCCCCATTAAACCTGATTTTGCCATTTTGGGGCGTTTTTATTTCCTGAGAACTTGCTAAGTCGATTTCCAAATAACTTCCTGAAATGAAGGAAGTTCCTTGTATTTTTTCGGAGATATAAAAAATGCTCTTCTCTTATGTCTTTCCACCAAAATGGAATGAATGGAGAACTCCTACAGGAAATTTTTTTCTGATTTTATTTACAATTTGCTGTAGATATTTCTGTGTAACCCAATTATTGATAATTTTTCTTTGCCCAATCATTTGTGTAAATTAATTTAAACCGACGATTCGGCAGAGGTTAACTTCACCGTTTTCGTGTTTGGAAGTCCAGAACTACTTCTATAAAGAAACCAATTTATTTCGAACGAATTTCATTGCCTTTATCTTTTTGCATGACTTTTTATGCTCCGAAGTATCCTTCGTACTTCTTTTTTTTAACACACAACTAGTCACAATATTAAGCGGGATATATTTTCCGATGTAAATCTTTTTTGCGCAGTCTCCTTACGCCTCAGTGCCGCCACATTTGGCCAAATTAAGAGTCAATAAAAATGTCTCGTGGAAATAAAAGCCTCCCTGGAATTAGGTTTAAAATGTCTCGCGGAAATGAAAGCCACATTAGAATTTGGTGTAATCTTCCATCACAATGCCAAGGCATACTCCCACAATACAGTTGTGAAGCCTACTATTTCGTTTAGAAATGAGTGCTTACGATTCACGTATCCCCTATCGATTGTATGTGATCGTAAAACTTGAGCCACAATGGCATTTCTTAAGCTGATTGTTTAGTCTGATACTGCCACCGTATATCTGATTCATTCCTATCTCTGTTCTTTACCGGTTGTTAATCATGCTTTTTACGATCTAAATCGTGAAAAGTTATTCTCAGAACGTCGCACTAGTCTAATTACCAAGATTTTTCTGAGCATGGGGCGACGCTTCACTCGAGAGTTCGTTTTAAAAAAATAACCTCTTCAAGGAACTGTACAGGAATGCAAATCAATTTCCTCTGACCTGACTGTGGAATGGAACAGGGTGTGTTTATGTGTTCTACTTCCTCTTCCGCTTTCTGATGCGCTTCACTTTAAATTTTTCTTTAAATTGTGAACTAACGACGAATGCAACAAAGGTGAACTAGATAGAGCTTAAATAGCAATATGGCTTTGCATATTCCATCGTTTTCTCTAATCAACTGATATGTAAGCCATTAGAATAATACTATGTTGGAGTTCAATGTATGATAACGCATCGGTTTAAGTAATTGAGGCTAACTCCAGTTTGTGAAAATGTATAATGATCAGAAGAGAAGAGAGGATCGATACTGTTTCGTACCCGAAGATGATGAATGTGCATTGAAGCGCGTAGTTCGCAATAAATGCTGTGGAAACTTACAACCAACTAACACTATCATCATTATTATTATTAAGCTCTTTGTCAATAATAAAATAACTTTACTAAATCCACTAAAACTCCGCCTTAGCTCAGAACAGCTAAATTGATGAGCGACGCACGAGAAAATGAAACTTCATTGAGAGAATCTCTTTTCCAGAATTCAGTCGTTACTCTGAAAGGACTCCTACTGAATCTGATCTGGGTATTTCAATTCAGCACGCACGGATTTCAAATAAATTCTGTGGTTAAGACACTGAATCTCCCAAAGAAATATTTTAGTAACATGTGTGATAATTCTTACCTGTAGTTGGATTTCGGTAAATGTTAATATACCCACATGGAACAGTCGTCATTAGGTTTGCGTTGTTGTGTTCAGTTTTGCAATATTTACGTCAATTCCTTCTCACATTTCACGTATCTTTCGTAAATAAAACGCTCCATTGCAAACACTGAGAGAGCTTCCAGGAAGCAAGCATAATGCAGCGTGTTTCAAATAGCTCGCAGTCCATCTCGGCCAAAGGAAAACACATCGCTCAATTTGCCGCGCCGCCAAAGCGATGACACTTGAATAAAGGGCATTTTCCAGCATTCTCCAGCTTTTTGTTTCCTCCGCCTCTCCTTCGCCAGAGGTATGTCCTATCAATCTCCATTGATCTCCAACAATAACATCCTCAGGAGTGATGCAATTATAAAAACATGGGCGCTCCTTTGGCGCAAAATGTTCCCCTCGCCTCTTTCACCTTTGCCTTGTACTCCCCTCGTCCTCTGTGCCCTCGGCCCGCTTTATCGCTCACCCTTTATTCCCCCGCCACCACATTCTCCCTCCATCCCCCGACACTTCCCATCCATCCCTCCATCCCCCTCATCCTCCCGACCCGCCCGCCATCCTTTCCATCCAGCACTCCTCCTCCAGAAGTTCATTTCGATTCCTTGCTTATTTAGAGCGGTTTTGTCCCATGGTCGTAAAGTGAGCGTTTTTTTTTACCTTTTTCGAACAATCGTTAAATTTTGTGTATTTTCGTTCACCTTAGATTACTATGAAATCCATAGTAGGCTGGCTATCTGACAGTCACAAAAATCCTATTAGGAATGATAACATACAATTTTTTGGCACTTGCTTTGACCTGAATTATTATCATTACTGTATTTGAACCTCCGGCATACATATGCATTCGTTGCGTAGCTGATCCTTAAGAGTTAGTTAGTTATCCTTGTAGAGATAACATCATCCATTTTTCGCTGATTTCTTAAAAATCTTCCTTTCCATTGATTACAACGCCCATTACCGAGTGGCTTTGATGTCCTCATTACAATAGAAAATGGTACTTTGGTTGTGCGTAAGATTATATTCTTTGAATATGCGCGTGATGGCACCATATTGATAAGGGAATCATGAATAAGCGTACGAATCATTCTGAATTGTCATTAAAAAATTTTTAAAGTGAAACAATTATCATCCGAAAACCATTTATATTGTTCAGGGCAACTAGGAGATACGTTTTTTGTTGAAAAATAAGGAACACAACTCTGGTGAAGAAGAGAAGAACAAGAGATACTGATGACCACTTGTGTCCTCATATCATAGTCGATTAGCAATTTTCAGTTTTAATGCAATAAAAAGCGAATATTTTGTAAGCATACTTTCTTTATAAAATACAAACCTCTAATATGAGATGACAATAAGACATTGATCAGCAAATTCCTATCTTCCAAGACTTTCGTGTCCTTTAAGTCCGCGTCAGTCTGACAAATAGGTAGATGGCTCTTCTTGTGTATTGAACAGCCAATGCATCCTCTCTTGTGTTTTTCTCTTCCAGCCTCTGGCCTAACTAGTTTTTTAGAGTTCCCTTCTTTCATCTTTCGTATCCGTCTCGCCCACTGATCCATTAACCCTAACCCTTTCCTCCCTCCGTCTCCCCATCCCAGGCGAACCCCATTCCGCCTCCCTTAACCCCTTAATGTGCCAGCCCCTGCCGTAGAGAACAGCGCCGCTCTTTTCACTCGCCGCATCTCATCCACCGGAGCCCACCCCACACCCCAGCCCCACCAACCGGTGCTAGGAGCCCCTCCCTCTCTTTCTGTTGCCCTTTGACCTCTCAGGGAGGAAGGTGGTTTCATCCGCGTCCTCCCCCTCCCTTTCGCAGCCATCTCCCTCCCACGCTTCTTCCACCGTCCACGGTCGCGTCCATCTCACTCCCTACACATCCTCCGCCGCTTCCCTCCCCAGCCTCTTCCTCCCCACACCCTCCTCTCCCCAGTTTTTACATTCCTCTCCCTCCGACTCTTGTGAGGTCACAAGAAAGCTCATACAATCTCTCTTCTTCCTCCTCCTCCTCCTGTTCTTGTCTTTCCCTCCCTGCCCCATCTCCTTCCTCTTTATCTCCTCCCGCCCTCGCCCCACCCTCCCTCCTCCCCCATCTCTCATCCCTCTGCGGCACACAGGTTGACCTTCGGCGGAAAACCCGTTTCAGGAAGTGACTCTGTCTTCACCAATCCCTCTCCCATTCTTTCTTCTCACGTCTTTCTCATCTCTTCCCTCTTCTTCGCCATTTTCTCTCTCTGGTCCGTCGTCTTTTTTTCTTCCATTTCATCGTTCTCTCATCTACCATCCCGTCTTTCCCAATTAATATTCATCCCCTCTCCAAAAAAATTCACTGTCCTTCTTTTGGAAATCACTCCTTCTCTCCCTTCGTCGTTTTCGCCGATCATTTGCGCCAAAACATTACTACCGATCCCACCGCGACTCTTCCTCTCTGTGGGAGATCCTGGAGTTTGTCCTATCACTTTCGATCTTTACGATGAGGTTTTCCATTTATTTTGGCATATGAATCGTGCTATGTCTCCACGAAAATCCTCGGAATTGTCGTGCGAGCGTCTCACCAAATCGTGAAAGCGTTCAAATGGCTACTTATTTTCCATTCAATTCAGCTTACATCCGGAATCCTCTTTTCTGTCCTATTGAGTAGGTTTACTTTTTGCCATTGGCCATCCTCATTAATTTATTCGGTTGCTTTTTCGTTCTACCCATAATTCTGTGAATTCTTTTGGGATTTTTCTATGGCAAGGAATCAAGTAAATGGGCATATCTTAAACTCAGGCGTTACTTGATTATGAAATATTTGCCAGGCGATATTGCCACCTGGAGGGTCCAAAATCCGTTTCAGTGCCAGGACAGTAGCGAGGATTTGAATAGTTTCCAAATCAAACAGGACGTTAAGAGCAGCTTCAGTTACAGTGATTTGTTACAGTAATTTGCTAAGCTTCCGATTTATGATGGCTATAAAATGCGCCTCCGCTCTTGGACTGTGCACTGACCATTGTGTTTGTTTCTTACGCGGTGTGGCAGTTTGAAGTTGACGATATGAGATATTTTCCATGTCAGACTTTCTGACATAAGGGTTTTACAGCATTCGACTCATAATGTTGGATCTCAAATTTTTTCACAAATGTACATTAGTGATATACACTATTTAGTACGCTTATTTAGTTTGCTATCTTTGGTTTAAAAAGGAATCATTTTTTATTTCCTGTATTCGATTCCCTACAGAGAGGCTGACGTTATTTCTTCAGATTGTTTTAAATGTTACATAAATTAAATATTCAGAGTTTAATAGCATTTTTTATAGTGTACCACACGTCATTAGTTGACGGAAATGATAAAATTATCTTGGTGGCACTTGTTTTTTACGGCTGGGAAAATTTAGCGTGAAGTTGAATTGATTAACGTGAAGCTGTCTCCGTTTGTTTTATTGTTATCTATGCATGTACTTTTCGCCCACTCAAATATCCTCCTGCGACGCATAGTTTCTCCATTTCTGGAGAATTTTAGTGTCGTGTCTTTTGCGTGTCCCCTGAAGAGCTCCACTCCTTCTCACCTTATGCCTTTTAAAGTCTCTCGCCGGCGAATTTCCAAAGAGGACAGTCGTGTCAAGATCCGAAAGGCGGGCATCATTTGAATCCTGAAGCACAAATCTACATCGATTTGGCATCGCCCTTTTCGCCAGGAAAAAGTCAGGCCGCTACGGTGGGTGGAGGGACATGGGAGAGGAGGAGTGATATTGAGGAGAACAGATCGGATGAGAGACTTCTCGTCGGTAAGGGGGAGGAAGGGTTGAGGGAGATTGGTCGTTATTTGTGGGGGGGCCGGGGTGGGGATTTCGATGGAAGCGGAGGGACGGAGGTGGTTGGTGGGCGGGGAAGGGAGAGAGAGAGAAAAAGTCGTGGGTGGCGGTGCAGTTGCGTATTCCACTGAAAAGTAAGGAACACCCTTTGCCATTCCGTTTGAGCAAGCCGACAGTGTGGCCGCCACCGCTGATGCTCCCGGTGCCTACTTTCCCCTTCCCTCTCTCCCTCAGACACTCTAAAAGAAAGACCCTGCCTGCTCCCCACCCCACTCCACCACCGCACCTCCACCTCAAAGCACAAAACGTTCGCTCCTTCCACCTCTAGTCCTCCTCCTCCCCCTCCCCCCTCGCCGTACGAATGCAAATCCGACTGCGGCGAATGCTTGGCCTCACTGGGCGGCTGGGAGATGCCTCGGGAGGTGGTGGAGGGAGGAGGCAGCAGTTCCAAGGAGAAGATTCTGTTGTCTCCACATTTCCATGTGGAATGCGGGAGTCACATCCTACCGGTCCCTCTCCCTCCCTCCCTCTCGCCCCTCCAACCCAACCCAACCACCTCGTCTCCCCCCCCCCCTTCCCCGGAGGAGCTCTCTCTCTCCGGCTCTCCCCGCTCACTGCCCTATTCCTTCCTCCCGCGACGCACGCCCATCGAATGCCACCACCCCTCTCCCTCTCCCCCCCCTGGTCACATTTTCCCCGGTGCGCCGCCACACATCCTCCCCCAGCCCTCATGTATCCAGCCAGAGCGCCTCCACCCCCGCGGCGGCGGTGGCTCGAGGGAGGGGGGCGGGGCGGAGGAGAGGGAGGGCGGCGCGTATGAACGGGGATCGTGTCACCCGCACCCGCCCCGGGGGAATATTTCCTCTCCATCCCTCCTCCCCCGCCATATTTATTTTCCACCTGCTCGCCTCTCCGTACTACGTCAGCGGCGGCGTCTTTCGCCCATCTGCGGTGCGTGCGCCCCCGCCCGCCCCACAGCGCCGCTCCCCGCCCCCCCTCTCTCTCTCTCTCCTTGCCGTACTCCCACATGGAAAATTTTCATTTCCACTCATGATCCCTCGATTCTCCCGCCTCCCCAGTTCTCTCCCTCCCTCTCAACATTTTTCAATTCTTCCACGTTTATATAATTATTCTTAAAGGCTTCTTCCCTTCGTGATGATTCTTCAGTAGGAACGCCTTTCTTTATTCGCACTTCCTTCAGGAGGCTATCTAAGTATAAGTAGGCTATTTGCGATTACTGGTTTCTGAACATTTCCTGTCTGGAGAGTGGACACATTTATTTTCAGACACGTGACGAATTTTAGGAATTCTCTATCTTACGTCATTATCTTTTAACTCCTCAAAAAGTTGTGCATCCCTTGGAGGCCTCCAAAATTATATGTCTTCCTTTTTGTCATTCTTCCTAGAAAACTTCATAATTGTCTTCGATGCTTTTTTCTCTTTTTTACGACTGGAGTCAAATTTAGAACATGACGAAATAACCCTGCCATGGTTTTGCACTTTCTCTTGTCTAACATCACTAGTTTTTCTCTCTGGGTCCAATACTTTGTGTGCTTTGAACATCGGTCAAAATCCATTCTGTCGTGGTAACACCCACTTTATTGAGTGTATTGGCATGATACGGAGATTTTCATGTAATGCTATCTCGAGACATTCCAATTTGTTCTCTTTATTACACTTGTCTTCAAGATTTACCGTTTCGGATGGGAGAACATTTCTGAAGCAAATTCAATATCTTCAATGCATAGAATTGCTTGCTTCGAAGAGAGTTGTTATGCTTCATGTTGTCAGAAATGTGGAACTCATTTATGGGGGGAGTATGCATAATGATTCATACGAAATGAGATCCCGGTTCTGTTTTCATACGAGCGTCATTTATCTAATGGAGTCGCAATGGATATACCATGTGAAGTTTGGCTTTTCCGCATTGAAATGCAATGTTTTAGAAGAGTTATTCTTCAGTTGATATCCGCTCAGACATCCGCGAAAAATTACCTTTTCAGATTTAACTTTAATGTTCATCTTCCATAAATATTATTAAAGGTTGTCTCTTTGAAGGGATTATGCTAAAGGATTGTAGATGCAATTTAATGTTTTCCAAGAAATGATTCCAAGGCTTAGTAAGTGGAGATCTTTTACTATGCAAAAGTTGCGTGTCATTATAATGCGATTTTCTCCGTTTTCACCGATTTTATGAATAGTTCGGCAGTAAATTTATGTAATATCTTACGAGTAACAGGATCGCTTTCAAGTAATCAGTAATTGGCTTTGATAGGGTTGTTTTCACAAAATATGGTAGTTCAAATGTCACCCTTTTTCCCTGAAGTTTGATTTCATATTTCTCTATGCCTTCGTAATTTAATATCACAATTTTATAATCAACGTTTAGGCAAGTGTAGGGAATAAATCATGTTTATGAATGGTCCATACATATCAAATTATCGTTAAATTGCATTTGTAATTTTTTCTTATATGTGATATGAATAGACTGACTAATAGTGCCACGACACTTCTACAATGTAATGTTTAGAATAATATTTTTATCCTACGAGGTATTTTGGGCGAAAATGTTTGGGGTTCCAATATTTATGGTTCCAAAGAAATGCGAAAGTAAATTCCGCTGTCCTAATGAAATGCATATCATGACATTTTATGGCACCAATCTTTTTTACCAAGAAATTTGAAATTTTTAGTCTGTTATTTTTCTGAAGGTCGACGCCTTCTGTAACACAGCAACACAAAAAATCGTAGTGTTTAACTGAAGTTATTTAACTCCGGCGTTTTCCGTCAGTAAATACACTTAAAATGTAGGATTCATATATAAAATTAACTTTTTTTCTTTCCCGTCATCAGTATGTTACCTCCCTCCACCTCAACCGCTGCTGAGGCAAGATTGATTCCCTCCGTGGCGACTTATTTATTATTCCCGTCCCGAGAAATTTCCTTGGTGGTAGACAAAAACCCACTCTCAATCTCACGAGAAATCAGCCACTTAACTCGTTTGCGACTCTCTACTCGAATCAAATTATTCAAAGGACAGAAATAGAAGGAGCGAGAGTCATTATTCGAACTCCCGAGAACTCAAGCCATTGTTGATCCGTCCGTCTCATTTAAAGGTATAAGAACTAAGCCTGAAATGAACATTTTTCCTCTGAATTAGAATAATTTTTATTTAAATTTCTACTCTTGTGCGTGATTCACGATCCCAAAAATGGTGTGTAAATTTGCATCATGGAATATGCACTTTGCTATAATTTCAGTCGTGCCATTCGAGACGAATGGAAAGGAGCTAGCTCCCCGAGTGTACCGATTTATTATCATTCTCTGTAATATTTGGAGTTGCAACAGCTAGGGGACCACAAGAGAAGCCGAATTCGTAACCGTTTTTCGTGAAACAGACTAAAAAACGAGTTATACACAACCAGCCCGCACGAAACGAGAGAAGGGAAAGGTGGATGAAAAATAAGGAACGATTTCTCGTTTCAAACGCCTTGTCTTGTTTTTCCTCACCTCGGGTCGCAGTCATCCGTCTAGATCGGTTTCCCGGGGTCACGTGTCATGTAGAGGCGGCGGTGCTAGGTTGGTCGGTTTAGCAGGTAGGTAGGCAAAAATGAGGAAAGTCCATTGTCCATCTTGCTTCGAAAAGAAAATTATAGAGATCGTTGGCCTGGTCAACCCTACGCCATCACTCGAGATGTAAGCAACGGCTGAGTGGTCGATTCCCCGTGACAATCACGACAGTCGATAACAGTTTTCCATCAAACCCCTTTACATTATGAGACTAGGGTGATGTACAGCGGAATATGGAATATTCGATGACCGTAAGATATTTTCAGTCGTATTTTTCTGAAATGAAAGTCCTGTCATGCTCAGGTGTTTTTTTCCTTCTCTAAGTTCTTTATCTCCCTTCTCCACTCCTTGTTAACCTCCGTTGATAAATGGTTTTGAGAAAGCGGTATTTTATATGGCCACAAAAATGGCGCTAAAAAATTTGCTTGAAGTTATGTCCGGTTACGATCAGAGTTGAGTCGCCAGACAACTTTTGAGCTTCAGTCAACATATATCATGCATTTTCATTCGAGAATAGTTTTTATCAAACATACAGCTCCATCGTTGTGTGAATATCATGTACCTCAGTTCGTGATGATAATTAATAAAGGTCGGAAATATGATAGGAGCATAATTGCGAGGCTATGTCCACCCTCCCAATCCAACATTTGCTCTTTTGTTATTTGTTGAATCTACTCCTGCGGCTCTAGAATGACTTTGTGCCGACAAATATTTTTAAAAAATTCCCTTTCGAGAATTTTATGTAAAAGTGCTTCCTTACCCGAAATTGTCAATTGAATTTGATTTTGCCTCAATCTCCAAAGACAGTGATCGACTCGAAGATTGATTGACTTCATACGACGTATTTGAAGTTGCGGTCACCTGTCAAAATAAACTCACGGCGGGTTAAAATTACACGTGGTTGGGTCTCCCTTTTTCTCCCTGCTCAGCATACATTTTATTTGATGACAGTGTCCCACATTAGTAAATAATCGGAATTAAATGTGGGTGACAATAAGTATCACAAGGACTTAAACTCGTCACTGGCGGACACATCTGTCCAGTTGGGTCAAGTTCGATTGAATTGAAGTTTAATACATTTCGGTAATCGACTGCTGAGATCCCAGCTACAAATTTTCACAGACAGGATTTTATAAACAGAAATGTTAATTGTCCATTTCCAACATGTCGGCGTATACTCTCTCTAGCAGCATGTGCGGCCGTTTTATATTGCGTCACTGTACCTAGGCTTTGGACAGTCACTGTGAATTATTGCACTTAACTGTGGGCTTTGAAAACACCTCTGCGAACTTAAAACACGTTTTTCCCAACATTATTTGAGTTTCTTATGTATCCTACGTTGCACTCTCTCATTCATGGCCTTCGAAATCTATTGTCTGGGTAGATATAAATCCAAAATACATATGTTGAAATCATTTTAGCTCGCAAAATCTCGCGTTCAGGAAGGTCTTTTGTGCTCAAATCGCACTGATGGGAAGTTTGCATTTGGTTGAACATTGCAAGGGGTCAAAGTATGACTTTAGTTCATTCAGATGTCATACGAGACTTCAAGTGGACGTAGTGATGCGATAAAAGGAGCTTTGGGATAATCTAGTCAAGTGACTGCGTCCGACTGGATGGCTGGGGAAGCTCCTGCTGGAGCTTGTGCGAAGGAGCAGCGATTTCAAGGAAGGAAACTCGTGAGCGGGGTATATGGAAGAGGAAGGGGTGTGAGGGGTAGAGGGAATGGTACAAGAGCGGAATGGGGTCCGGCCGGGTGGAGTATTATGCCCAATGAGGGGAAAGGCAGCTGAAGGAGGGAAAGATATGCACCGCAGGTGCACATGCAGAGATTTGTCCCTTTCCCAGGGATGTGCACCCAGCACAAGAGCGAGATCTACGGCATGTGAGAGTGAGTGGCGCACAAGAAAGATTGATTCCAACCACGGAGAAAGGGGAAGGAAAGGGCTATATGGGTAGGATACATTGGGGAGGAGGAGAAGCTGGCTGGACTTGCAATGCGAAAATCGCTGCACCTAACTCTTTAATAAAATTGCTCTTTTGGGAAAAGAGAAGTGGAACATTAAGTGACTGTCGTCAACGTTTCGACTATTAGCTTTGGATTTCCTGTTTTCCGATAAGGGAAAGTGGGAGCCTATCGAGATCAATGCTTACTTTAAATCTACTCGCATGTATTAGAATCAATGATCATCGCATGTGCAACTATCCAGAGTGGATTAAATGGGAAATCTCGCCAGTCTCATTTACGAAAGATTTGAAAATTTACCTTTTTGGAAAGTCAATTGGTTTTTCCAATGGCTTGAAGGCAAAAAAACTATTTATATAATAACTAGTTTTTGTTTCGTGGTCGATTATTGCTGATTCCAGCTTTGCAGAAGATCTCGGATAACGGATGAGCACGTGGGAAGTAATAGGAATCATTTTGAAAAAATAGAGAAAATAAGTTGTGATGATTCGGCAAACAAATTTCCCTGGTGGCATTGGTGAGAATTGCATGGAAGTCAGACATTAAACGGCTCTTAACCTGCTTGGTTCCTCCTTTCATTCTGAGGTTACGACAAAGGTTAGGGCTTCGCGCGCTTATTAGCCGTGAGCGTAGGAGGTAGGGATGGGCGATAGGAGGAAGGGAGACAAATGAGGTCCTCTTAAATCTTGTGAGAGGGAGTTAGCCAAGTGAATTATTAGGGACGCACAATCAATTTGCGGCTCAATGGCATTATGTATCGAGTCGGATACAACCCCCAAACTGTACCGAGCGGTACAATGAATGTAGCCTTAAAATGGATACGGTGGTAGTTTGTGACTTGCTTGTCGGATCTTGTGGAGTAAAGTCACTGGCCTGAGATTGTTTATTATAGCCTAAGGGTTTTACAACATGGCGCAGCGCCTTATAAATAGGTAAATTATCACAGGGAGGAATTTTTTACTCCAGTTTCTGGAATAACTTCAGCATTAGCGTTATTTTTTGACCATAGAAAAAATTACACTTATTACTTTACTCTTAAATCTCTAAGTCAGCATTTCATTTTATTTACGTGAAACCTAACCTTTTCATTACAATAATGGGTATTTATTGAAATTAGTTTGAGACGAAAACAACCATTCGAATAACGTAGGACAGCAGTGAACGTAGCATAGTAATTTCATCTTGTTAATCATTTTCTCTCTCCAATCGTCCTTTCTCGCAAACATTTATATTCCTCGGAATGAAGCGCGTTACGTCAGCCTTTAAAAGCAAATTTACGCACGCAATTTTGAAACTATTTAGTTCCCCGGTTACTTCCAATGCGGGAATAATGGATTCAAAGCAAGAAAGCAAATTGCTAAATGTCTACCCCAGCGTTTGGATTGCGGGACTGCTGAAAGATAGTTGCCTTAACTGAAATGGGATTTCTACCCGGTCGCGCAATGAATGGCCAGGAGAGATGCATGATATGCGCGCGGTACCATTTTCTCCGGGGTTCGGCAAAGACAGCGGCTTCGTCTGTCCGGTTGGAGATATAAGGGCCGCGGTTGTCCGCGTGGGAGGTTTTGTGGAGGGCCCGAGTCGCCGACAAATACACAAACACGAAAGACTCGGTCACCTCCGACATCTCAGCCTTGTCCCTTTTCCCCGATGAGGCAAATGGTATCTTTTCCTCCCTAACCTCCCAGCCGGCTCCCACCTCACCTAAGGCTCTCTCCCTTCCATCTTCCTCTTCAAAGCCGCCTTTTGTCCTTACCTTCCTCCTCCACCCCATTCACGCTTCAAGCCAGAAATATTCCGTGAGTCGGGGGAGAGGGATGAAATGGGAATTCGCCCGCGGAGTACACATATTTCGACGACTATTTCGTGGAACAAGGCAATCTTAATCTGGGAAAATGGAAATTGATGGTTCTCACTTTTCTGGAGATGCTCAAGCAATGAAGACGTCTCAACCTTGAAAAGCGTTTGCGCTCCGAGTTAACGGAAAGAGTGTTTGGAATCTTATTTGAATGTTTTCTATTTCACACATCAACTATTTGAGGGGTTAAGAACTTCAAGGTGGATAAGTACTGGGAAAAGTTCGTGTAACTTGCAGCGACGAAGCATGACAACGCAGTTTTTAATATAAGTAATGAAATAAGGGAAGCGTTCCGTGATAAATACTATCATAAGTCCCTCTAATAGGCTAAAATGGATATGCTCTGTATGGCATCTACTTTTGGACTTGAAAGATATGCATACTTTGCCACATGTTACGCCTAGGTCCCGGGTGTTCAACGGTACCTTTGCTGTTCTATTTTAATTAGAATATTTGAACATTACTTAAGGATTAAAAAACGATTGACAGACAATAGAGAGGACATTTTACTTTTGGTTCCCGCGGTATTTTTTCGAAGCATTGAAAATCAGTTAATGCATAGTGACATCTCGTATGAGCATTAATCAATAATGCACACCTTCACCTGATTAATTCTTTCATGCCTGCGTAACGGCTCTTCGTGCATCTAGGCAGCTCCGAAGACAGCTTAAACTGAGTCATCAAACCTTCCCCTCGCCCTCCCCACACGATCGCTGTCTCACGCCGACTCATAATCCTCCTAATGAGATCGCAACGTGTCACCTTTAATGCGACGTGACGGATGCGGAGGGAATCAATCTCTTCGAAACGCCATTTTTTTCTCTCCGTCACACACACCTGCGGCATCAGCCAACCTCCCCCCGCCCCCTCTCTCACCATGTCCCCCCACCCCCAGCCCCATCCCTCGGCGCTTCTCGCCGATTCTCTTTCCTCTTAGGGCCTCTCCGAATCCTTTCCATTCTCTCTATCTCATTATTATCTCCCTGGTCGCATCTCGGTCGGGACCCTTTTAAAAATCCCTTTACCCACTTCCACGTCCTCCCATCAAGACCATGCCCGAGGGCATTGCGTCCACTCCGCGCCGCGCGCGCCCCACTCCCCGTCTCCTCTCCTCTCCATTCATTCCCCATCGAATCCTTCTCTCATTTGACGACGGGTGTGGCGCACTTTATTCTCAGCTTTCTTTGCGCCGATCGATTACCCGCTAGAATGCGTGTCAATCGCGATTTACGACAGTGATACAGCGTCAGTGCTCCTCCCTCGACTCTCATCCCCGTCACTGCTTTTTATTCCTCATTCACACCCATTCCTCTCTCTTCCTCCCTCCACTGTTATTATGTCCACTTACCCCATCCGATACTGCTAGCACCCATTTCGTCCTCCTTCCCACCCACTCCCGGCCGAAGATTCTTACGGTACAGTATTGTGCGTAACATTTTTCCTTTTTCTTTTGTCGCGCCTGGGATAAAACATTTTCATATTTTTTCTCTGTCCGACACGGCCATTTAATAGAAATCAATCGTTGCGAATTAACTATTCCCATAGAAATAAATGTTCGCAGGAATGTGGAGCTTGAAAAATGGATTTGTTCACGTTGCCAAGTTTAAATCTGGTTTGCGGTTAAATTATCCTTTGCATAACGTGGTAAGTTTACCAATCAAAGTCGAATGATTGCGAAATATTCGGATGTAAAATCCCGTTTAAAAAGTTTTACAATTGGAATAATTATAAATTACATTTCAGCTGGATGCGTTTACTGTGCCAGAAATATCGAGTGACAAATTATTACACACAACCGCTGGAACGTGTTGCTTCCACATGTCTCTGACTCAGTTGTATTGCTAAAGTAGTTTAGTCATTACCGATTCGTATTCTACTTGTTTTGTTCATCGTCCCGCTACCATTTCTGGCATATTCCAATTGTCTATTCCAGTCTCTCCGCTCTAGCAACCAATAGTACGTACCCTCAGGTGCTATTGATCATCAGTCCGATGAAGAACGTTTCAAAAGGTTTTCACAGTTTTTTTCGGATTCTTTCACTGATATTTTCATGATTCGTTGACTATATATTTTGCGTATCCTTTCCCTCCCTCTTAACACCTGTTATAGGGATTTTTTTCGCTAGAGCACGTAAAGTTGAATAGAGGTCTTCAGTTACTACATGCTAAAGTTATAAATCCAATCGAACAACAAGTTAATGTTAAACAATTTTATTCCATTGTCATTACATAAAAACTCCTTATCACGCCTCAAGGTGAATGATATAGGATGTACACAATTTAGTTCTTCCAGTATTAATTATTGAGTCGCCGACTATCGATTAGAAATGATGTATAGAATTTAATTATTTTATTTATAATTTTATCTTAATTATTTTTTTTAATACTTATAGTTTTAATGTTTTAGGTTTATTTTTGTTAGTTTTCCTGTACGTTTTGCCACCCATTTTTCCATACAGTTAGGCGAAATTATTTGTTTTCATTTAAATATTGATAAATAATGAAAAAACAATTTTGGCCCTACATCAGCATGATTCCAATGTTGGATGTATTCCTAGCTTTACATCATTCCGGTGTAGGTTATTACATTTATTTGATTTAATCTGAGAACTGTACTAAATGACTTACTATATTTAAGCCACAACTCTTTATTATCAAATAATTATTTTTATTGTTTTTGCAAATCTTATTTTCTCCTTCTTGGAGTAACGAACACTTCTGACTCCTTTTGAATTATGCTAGAAGCTCTTTGTGTAAGCTCCTCTTTGGATGTAATTATAGGCTTCCATGATGGATATGTCATCAAATTCGGTCTTCCTAAATCTTCCGAGTTATTTTGAAAATAGGCGTATTACCTGGCCTTCAGAGTCGCTGCTTGGCAAACCTCCCTGGTACGCCCGTAGTTTAAAACGAAACAACGGGGATATCTAGCGGATCTACTGGATTCCTACCGCAACTTTTGGAGTTTTTTAGAATTCCTTAAATTCATTCCTTAAATCTTGTCATTTGTTCTGTTTTATTTTATATATCTACCATATTTATTTAATTACATGTTATGGCGTTATTTATTACACTCTATATTAATAAAAACAATAGAATTTCCTTAAACACGTTTAAATTATAAATAATATTCAGTAAATAAGATAGTAAAAATTGGTTATAAATCGTCAATTCATCTAGGTTTCTCATCATCGGAAACTATTTTCAAACGGTTCTCATTATATTTTTAAATTTATCTTTCCATGAATGAAACATAAATTTAGCAACAAGGCATCAGATACTTAATTTTTCATTCTTGAAATCCCTCCACCCGTCGCGTCGTATGGAACCTGCTTCTGTGACGGCGGACCCAAGCATCATCCGAGAAGTTGAGAGTAATGTAAGAACGAACAATAACGTATTTGATACCTTGTTCCCTAATTCATTTTCCCGTCAATGCATTCTGATGTTTATAATGGGGTGCGTCGCTCACATCATTTAACTCCGTTCAACGTATCACGTGGTGGTGGTTACTTCTGGCGGCGACCCATTCAAGTTTCCCAGGGAATCTTGTGGTAACCCGTCTTACTCCCGCCGTTCCCTTTGAGAGCCTCCCAGTGACTCAATCCGATTTCCACAGCACAAATACCTCTCCTCTTAGGAAATCGTTTCGAATTCTTCGATTTGAATTAGCGGCGGTCAGTGTGATCGAAAAGCTATTTGTTCGGCTCAGGGAAGAGAGTCTAAGTCGTCTAACCACATCGGGGCCGAGGTACGTGACGTGGCGCGCCGTGCGCATTGGTCATCCGGATTCTTGAACCGGAGAAGGGAAAACAGATGAAGGTGTTTCGGGAATCTGAGGTAGAATTTAGAGAACGAGGGAGCGAGTGGGGATATATAAAAAGATCACCATCAAAGGATGAGATAGGCTCCTTCCCCCTTCATCAACCTTGTCCTGCTTCATCCTATTGCATTTCCCAGCATCATTCTATCTTCCCCGGCCTATCCCTTTCCCATTTACCTTACCGCACACCGCCCGATCTAATCCTCGTTGGACCGATTGACTGTTAAAATAAGTGCGCGCTTGCATTCTCAGCCCATAGACGACGCCGATGTCACTCGTTTCTCATTCAGTCACGATAATAGTTACACATGCGCACTGGGTCTCTCTGAACTCCTTCGGTTACTACTTGTTAGTATGAAATGAAGTACTGGTTAGCTCTCCCACGTCTCTCGAAACGTCTCATTCTAGAATCCCATCGAGGTTGGAAAAAGTCTCGATGGCGGTGTTTGTCGTGGCGAAGCCGCGAAAACAATTTCAGATCGGTCTTGTTTCATATCGCTTTCAGTTACGTCTGCGAAGCAAGTTATTCCATGGCGTTGCGGCTACCTGGTTGTTATTGAGTAAAGAAGTAGCTGTGATTCATTATTTTAGTACTTCTGTAATTGTCGTCTCCTCTTCGATATCTTATTTGACTGTTGGTACTGGTCATGCCTTTACGTCTAGTGCAAGCTCGCAAGGAATGTGGAATGGGTGTTGTATGATGCCGTGGTTCAAGTCATTGATTTGGGTTCAGAAAAACGATGAACTATCATAATTATGGCATTGAAACTGAAATTTTCGAGCGACTGAGCATGCTAACACTATTCGGAAAATGATAAGCGGAGGAAATATTTTTTGCGGTGGCCGAAGAGCTCTTTGCTATAAATTTCCTTAACCTAGAATGTTAGAAAAAGTTCATAGTTCATAAATTCCAAATTTTTGGCGGAATAAAATAATTGTCAATTCTTTTGGACATTGAATGAAATCAAAATCATTGTTGTTATTTGGAATTCAAAGAAATGGCTGTTCGAATACAATGGAGTAAAAACATTTTCCGAATGCATAATCAATTTTTAGCCAGAATTAATCAAGTTATACTAACAATGTTTGTTCAACTCAAATATATTTGGTAAATAAATCGCAATCGAAACAGGATTAAAAAAAAGAGTTCAAAAATAAGTCTTTATTTCTCTGTTTCAGTATCCTTTGGTGTCTGGCCACTTTCGGATTTCAGAACCTGAGAGCAAGCAGTATTTATGTTTCCTCTTCAAGTCTAATTATGCTCTGACGATGCGAATTGTCTTGACGCTCCTACCTCGGAAAAATAAATGCCCAGAGTTCGTCGCAGGTGTATTCATCTTTTCTTGTGCAGTTAGCCATCAATCCCGAAAATTCTAGCTCTTACCGTCCAGTCCAGGATTTCATCGTTTTGATCTTCGTAGCCGTCCCCCAGGGCAAATTCTTCCTCGGGTGTTGTCTTTCTTATCGTCGTCCTCCATTAAAAGTTCCTGTGTGCGGGGAAGAGTTGGCGTGCTAACCGGTGTGCGCAGGAGAAGATCTCAATCTGTTTTGCATTTTTCGCGAACGGTTGGAGGGACCCAATCCGCTCAATACCCAGGCCCCGACCCCAACACTCGGCGTCTCATTAATAGCCGCTACGCTGCTCCCCAACGGGGGAGCCGAGGGAGGGAAGGCGGTAGCGTAGGTAACGTAGCTCTTCTCCTCCCCAGCTCCTCTCGTTCTCACCCTTCTCCTACTCCTCCTTTCCCCCATCCCCCTCTCACCCTCTCTCCTTGCTATTTTTTTTCACGCCCGCGAAAAATCTCACGCTCTCTCGGTACGTAACGGGGTCCTTTAACGACCCCGAAACCCTCAACCAACAGGGAAATGGTGATGTCTGGTGGTAGTGAGGCGTGCTGTTGAGGGCGATGGTGCGAGTTTCGTGAGAGAGAGTGGATTAGGGAGGGGGGGAAGAGGGTAGGGCGAGCGTGGGTGGTTACGGGAGAATGACGGAGGCTTCCGGGGGTTGAACGATGGACCGTGGGGGTTGCGTAGCCCCTGGCTAAGTAAAATGTTCGTACACGCGAGGTAGCTGCAAGTGCACGACCACCCATTTCAAGAAAAACCCTATTCTATTTTGATAGCCGAAATTTAATTTGAGGTTCTCTGAGGACGGATTTCTACATAATGACACGAAAATCGCTGGAAGACATGTGGGAAGGATATTTGGGTCAACAAACCATGGATAGCGAGTGGAGGTTAAATGCCAGTGATATATTTTGGTTCGTTAGTTTTTCCCTATGCAGTTCTATTGCGAGTTTTTCGAGGGGAAAATGAATGCTCCAATCGATCTTTGCGATAATCAATCGCGATTATTTTTTTCCTATGGTCGCATGTGCTTGGGCTTGCATTATTTCCTCTATGTCATGAATATCATTGGAAGACCGATATTTCTTGAGTGGATTTGATGTGATGGACTTTATTGAGTTAAAAGCCCCTTAAAATTTAATATTGCTCGTATTCCGTTCACTTGTTTCCTACTTCATCCCGACTAAAAGGAAATAACGTATAAAAATACCACTTGTATATTTCTCATGATTTCTCTTATTCTGTCCTAGCTGTTAAATTTTTGCGGACATCTTGACTGTTGAGGAACACCGTGACGTTGTGTACGATGTTCTTGGATATTGCAGTCGATAATTGCTGTTAAAAATCCCTTTATTCGCGATTTACGGTGATTATTTAGTTTCAATTGGCATATTCTATTTTGGCATCCAAGCAATGATTATCGAGGCTGGACTCCAATGCGCAACTCAAGGTTTGGCAAGCTGACTTATTGTCCACCAAGCTGCCCAAGGCGATCCCGGATACGGTCTCAATACATTCCAACGATTGTGGTGATATCCAAGAAGAACCGGGGAAGTCCAGCGTTCACAGATGCATAATCATCATCTGCATTGCAGAAATCAACACCCTCCATCGCCCATCAATCATGGCGTTACTTTTTAATGGAGGAATGACATCTTAAAGAAGTGAAAAAAGAAACACTTTTGTCCAGATTCATTAATTATTCATTTGCTCTTTGAGGTAGCATATGTAAAAAAATTGAAGCATTCTTAAGAAAGAAATGTTAATATCACAACAATCTCAACCACTGAGTCATTATTCATGAAAATATTGTGGCTAAAATATCCCTTTATACATTTTTTTTCTTACTTCTTATGTTTACTTAGGCATAAGAAAGTCGTTTCGAAGGAGACGTAATAATGGTCACAATTATTTTATTCAGAGAGGATTTAAATTTCAGAATTCTACAGCTTTGTTTTCTTGCATCTATGCATTTTAAATAGAATTTTCTATTGAAAATGACGAACATAATATTAAAATCAAAGATAACGTCTGTCTTACTGCCGGACTCAGAGCTTTCGCTTAGGAACTGCTCTTTCAAAGCCACTGTTAGCCTGGAAAAACCTCGTATACCATGCTTTATCTCGCAAACCATGATATAAGTGATCGCAAATTCTCAGGCCTACTCCCAGCTTCCTTTAAGTGCTCGCAACTTTATTAAGTAAGCCTTTCCATAAATACTGGGACATCTCGATAAAATCCGCCCATTTCTCGGAGAAGGTCGACGAATGGGGAGTGCTTTACAAATTTAATTGCTTCTGCCAGCTTCTAAACCCATTCTTTTGAATCCATTTATGGACATCGCAACTACTTCTAAAGAGAGATCGGGGAAACATTAAAAGCGGTCATATGAAGGCATTCGGTGGCATTAGAGAGGCAGTTGGGGATCTCGATATCCCGGGTGGAGCGATAAGCCGCTGGACCCTGTGAGAGATGAATGGTGCTGTTCCATACACGCCCACGTGCATGCAGTGGTGCTGCAACTAGCATCGCTCTGATGGAACTTTGCCGAGAAAATCGCAAAAATGCGGCGTCGTCGTCGGCCGCGTTGATATTTCTCGTAAGCGACTCCGCGGAATAATTTTTCATCAATTTGACGCTTTGAGCAACTTACGTCGAGTTTCGTATGAAAATTATGCAAAACGAGATTATGACCATCAGCGTAAAGATTATTTTTGTCTGTCGGTTCAAATATCTCAAGGCACAAACAATTACATTCGATCAATTTTAGTTAATCCCGTGATTGAGCTATTTAAATGCAAAGCTACTCTTAATATGCATTTAATTTTGTTTATAATTTATCTTGAAAGAAGTTACAAGAGTTTTAAATAAATATATTATCTCCTTATTAAAACATTTTATAATTCGATTTTTTCACGATAAATGCGACGTTAAAACATTTGTAATATGCACCGGCCGTTTCTTAATTTTCTTTTAAATTAGCATAACCTTAGCCTTAACCCGGCCTTAGCATAACATCTTGATAAAATAATTTGAGTGAGCAATCTTTCTTTTATTAATGTACTATTCCTTTGCTAAATAAGTGGATTTAGGATAAAATATCGTCATAACTGTAATGAAGTCAAATAAGAAAGGGTGCAGATCGCTCTTGCATTTCTGTTGTTTATTTCAACTTTCTGTCTCATCACTTTCTAAACGTAGTAATAGTTTCTCAACATGTGTAAGCACCTTGACAGTTTGTACTAATCAGCCAAAAGATAAACAACTTCGGAATAAAAAAATGACACCTGGAGCCATTTTGCGTCGCATCAGCCGATTAAACAGAAAATCGCTACCACTATTTTTAGGTCCGTTTTAGGTGATCATGAACCACGACACTTTGGTAGACTGACGACGGCATTTCACGCCATATTATTTCACCTTGTGTTTTTGACGCTAAGAGAGCGCACAGTTTGCACAGCCGCCTCATAATTTCGAAACCCAGTGAGGGATCATAGATACATGAGTTTTATTTCAGTTAGCGTTGAGCCAAAGCAGCTTCCTTCATATTTTTTCTAGTCCCCTTCGAAGTGTGAGCCACTCCGGTTTTCAACTTCTCTCCCTACTTTTTCTCTCTTCGTTGCAACGGCTATGCAATCCACGCTCCCTTTTCGCCGCTACATCCTTTAGCGCATGCCACGTATTTTTTTATTTCTCCAGAGACGACTCAAGGAATTCGCTCGCCTCCATCCAGTTCTCCATATTTAGTCCCTCCCTTCCCACACCGTTCTCCCCGATCTTCTGCTCCATAGATATATTCTCTTCTTCTCTCCTCCATTTTTCTCATTTTCTCTCTCTCTCTGCCATGGTGTAAATTGCTCGTGTGAGTTCCGTCGTGTATTTTCTATACAAAATAAACGGGATCGCTGATGTGTGCGCAGAGTTTTTTTTAACGATTTTGTATTTTTTTCGCTCGATCCATTTAAGCTAGCAGGTATCACAATTTGTACTACAGAATAATTCCATTAGCTGAAAATAAATGTTGAGAGCAACTTATTTCCCACCGAAGGCTAAAGAAAACGCAGGCAAAATTGAGGTGAGTCTTTATTCCCAACGTAGATTACGTTTTACTGAGGTTGCATCAATAATTTCTGCGATTCAACTTGATAATGGCGCAATATTTATGCACGTCTCGTCGGCGGATCGTCTACAACTATGTATGTACGCTTGAGAACTCGTAAATTCTTTGTATCAGAAACCTGACGTACCTATATCCTTGGCCCCTAACATGTTTTTCATTGATAATTGGTGATTTTATATTGAGATGTTAGCATTTAAAGCGATTCGCTTGAGAAAAAATAGCATGCGCCACGCCTTTTGACGCACATGCTAATCATAATGAGCAACTCTCTCAGTGATGAGTTATTTAATATTTTTGCATGATTATAAATATATTTCCGTGTAGTGTTGTCTTCAATACTCTATTTCAAATGATTGGAGTTTTCCGTTAAAATTGAATAAAAATAAAGAGAAAGCACAGAAAGACAGAAGAAATTCGCTCATCCCAATCCCAGCATAAAATTTGTTGTCTCCTGCGTAACTTTATGGAATTTGCAAAACATATTGAAATAAAATGAAATTATTGACGTTGAAATGAAATAAAAGTGTGTGGAATTGCAAAGTCAATAATTTTATTTCAATATCATCCCAACATGTTTTATATCCCACCGAACTTGAGAAGAAACTGTGGGTATTTCTCTCGTCCACCTTAGGCGTGCGAAAAATACAGAAAGCATTGATTGCTCCCTCATTTAAATTTCCGGCTCTTCTATTTCAGCCAAGTTGCATTTCCACATTGAACTAAAAATTCGATTTGTCTGAATGCCAAAACTATCTCCCGCGAGCGGCACAGGCATTCACTGCTCGTAATAATAATTAATCTTTAATTAAGCCAATTAAGCTCCTCAATTAAAAATGTCAGATTATCATGCGAGAGACAGTCACCGGCAGTCCATGCTTTCAGGCAGAATTAATTAACCGGCAATGTCTCAACCGTTTTGCGAGGATAACACTGAGAGTAGCACATCTGCCCGCTTTATCCTGTTCCTGCTTCAGGTGGCCTTGATTGGGCCTTGAGGTCCTTCATGTCACATAGATCTCCGGTGTCCCGTTGATGCACGACATCCTTCCTGCTCTAGATCCCGCTTATCCATACTCTCTATTCTTTGTAGTTTTATCTGTTTCCCTCCCTCCCTCTCCTCCCACGCAATCGCTCGACCCACTGAGCACCGAGCGTTTTACGCCGACGTGCACTCAATAATGCCCTTCGCGCTCACAAGCACGTCGGCCCCACCACTATTCCTTCCCACCCACCAGCATCGCGAACCGCAAACCACAGCATCCTCTTCCCATCCTCTTTTTTTTGGCATTTCGGGTGTAACACAGCGATAAACTGCAATCGCTCCCGGTCCGGCAATGGTAATTACTCGGCATATCACCCTGGCGGAGATGAGCGGGGTCATCACCGTGGGAAAGAGGCTGACGCCCACTTTACTTCGGGTCAGTGAACACCTCCCACTACTGCGCTTATTGTATTCTCAGTTCCATACCCATCGCCGTATGTCACCAGCTGCTATTTTAGGCGTTTATACAATGGCGTTACTTTTCGCCAAGTCCGACATTCACCACAAACCGTTTAAATCACCTCTCTCTCTCTCTCTCTTTTTTCAAGCCTGGGAGGCTGTGGATAAATATTCTTGGCTTGCGTGCTCCCGCTCTTCCTATCTTTTCATCTCAGCACGCGATCCTTCATAAGCCCTTAAAACTCATCTTCTTCTCAATCCAACTGTCTCATCTGGATTTCGGAGACTCAACTCGCTTTTTATTTTTTTTTCTCGGCGGGAGATTGAATCGTGAGCTCTTTCGGAGGGAGAGCCGACTCCTCTTACGTGTTCCAAAATGATTATGACGACCGTGATTCCGTACTCCGTATCATAGAAAAGTCAGATTGGCCTCCGCTTGGAAAGGCACAATTTCATCAGTCTATTGAGCCATAGTGAATGTGTAGTGAGCCATTATGTGAATGCATGTAGTGAGTTATGACAGTATGTTTATAATGATTTTAAACCTTGCATCAGGAATAGAGCGTTAATTTGCGATCCCTATGTTTTCTTTATTCGAAAGTTAACTAATGCACTCGCAAATCAGAATCCGACTCAGGGTTCGGGCAAATTTGTTAATTTTCTTTGTTCCTTTTACTTCTGTATCCTCTCGCAAATCGAGAATTATTTCTTACATGAGTTAATTTATTCATAAAACTCAAATTTTTAAATTACTTTAATTTAATTGAAATATTGGTGTAAATATTTGTAAATTATGTAACCCTGATGTTCTTTTGGGTCGTTCTGAAGTTAATGGTTGACGAACATGACGCACATGAGGCATATCACAATTTAGGTTTATATTTTTAGGTTTATATTTTACTGAAAGTATTAAATAATGGTAATGGTAATTAAAATTAAAGACAAATTTCCCTTTTAATGGCGTAACTTTCTACATAAGCTAACGTCGCTATTTCTTCTCTACCTGAAACATTATTTCCTTAAACCGCTTCTTCTCCACATTTAGTTTGATGGCCGTCGCAAAACTGCAATTCAACGCGTCATCTTGAAAATAGAATTCGCGATCTCAAATGCCTCCCTTTAAGTCGTGGGGTGTCATGGTGCAGTAAAGATAAGCAAAAGGAGGCTCAAAGTTTTCTGTAGTTGTATCGGACACGTGTTATACCCATTCCTTCAGGTGAAAAAAACTCGTTTCCCAGGTTACCCCCCAGAACGCCAATTCGAATTTAGACTCGAAGCGACGCACAAAACGACGGGCATGCCAAAAGGAGACGACACGTTCTAACGTTTGACGTGAAAAAGTTTTTGTGCCGATTTTATCGTCATATTGCCGCGTGGAATCAATGGCCCGACTCATCCATCAAAAAGCCTTCAACTCGCTGGGTGTCGGAGACTCGGGGAGAGATAAGGAAGGTACCCGACTGAAAATCCGCCTCCCATTGTTGGAGACGCCTACTAGAGCGCATTGCCGTCAACAGGTTTAAACGACGTCTTTCATCGATTTGTCTCATATTTCCCTCTAGCAACTGAAAGTCATCCCATCATCCCCTTGTCGTCGAGCCGGAAAGTAGTTTGTCATAGGAAATGCAGGGAGCGCAGTTGAAATGAAAATGTGACATTTTAATTACAGATAAATTACGTGCACTTCACATCGTCTAAATTTAGAAGACAAGAGATAATTATGCGAAATTATGCATTTCGTCAGGAAAATTTTAAATTCTCAATTTGTGGTTTTTAAACTCCTGATTAAGTGATACTCTTTGTTTTGGAGGTAAATTTTGATGGTCTTCAATTTTATGCCATATGTAAGCGCTTTAATAGCTCCAGGTTACGGTAACTTAGTAAGGGAAGAGGGATATATCAAACTATATTAATTGATTCCTACATCAGAATAAATTAATTTCACAAAATATTTTAAATGAAATAATTAGAATGCATCTAAGCAAATAGAGTCTAAAGTTAGCGGAAATAGCAAACGAGAATACTTACACCTGTTATGTTTTCCATGAATTAAATAAAGCCAAATATACGTGCACCTAGTGGTACAGGGTTAATATGTTTACTCTTATTAAAAATAGTACCCTTGAGCTATAATTATGTGAAGGTTCTTCACTATTTTCAGCTCATTGGGCTCGATAAGAGTCGACTGTCGATCTATAAACGAGTGACCGTAATAGCTTAATATATATTTAACATGCGACAACTGCTGTCCGCATATAAACGATCGAATGAGGCTGAATGTTAATGGACACTAAACGTGGAATGTATTGCCTGGCAAAAGCACATTTATTACCTTCATTTCAAAATAACGCCATTTTAATCTTAAAGTGATTGCGTCTCTTGCGCTTCCAATTCTCATTGCAATTATTTCTTCATTACATTTATATCATTTATCAAGCGGTAATATAGGACATTAAAAACGTTGGCTACAAATCACGATAACAAGCTCGAAAACCTACACATGTTCAGGGTGTAGAAAACCTCCTTTGCAAGGGTAATCACTTTAATCGTCACCAAGCAGCGATAAAGTCGACTTTAAGCTTTTCCGCCACTCCCACTCCGTAGGCGTAGTCAGAGAAGGCTCCCTCTTGTCTCCTTTCTCTCCGATTGCCTCTTGATCACCCATTTTATTTCTCGTCTTTTGATGTACGCATTTATATCCCTGCTCCGAGCGGACCGGTGTAGAATTTTCGTAATGAGCTGCTATTTTTTTCCCATGCTTGTTTCCACTCCAAATATTCTGCTCCTGGTCAAAAGGCTTAAGCTGCTGCCCGACTCTGTTTCTTCCAGATTTAAATCTACCGCTGTAGAAGTCGCCCATCCAGAAATAAGCATTAGTAGGCTACGGTGTCAAAATGTTTATTGGTGATTCTAGAGGTAGAGTTAAGCTTCCACTCTTGCAAATGCGACATGCTGACGGGAAAAATTCGTGGACATGGATTTAAGTCATTTGGAATCTACCTCTGAAACCGATATTTTTCATGGAACGTAAGAGATATTTTTCGCGAGCCTTAAAAGACATCCGTCGCACCTAGACAGGCTCTGCCCTTATTACGTAATTTACCTCCGTTAAAAGTCAAATAATTTGCTACCAAAATTGTATTCTCAGTCACGTGGATGCCTGGAGATCGCCTCAAGGAAGTGCCCATATTCCAAAACCAGTTACCGAATTTTACCAGAAATAAACCTTACCACAATATTTCGATTGAAAACAATTTTCTTTTATTCCGCTCACACTTGAGCCAAGGAATAAATACCAACACTAGTAAATTATTGAGCCTCATTCCACGTAATAAGGAAATAATTGAATGACTAATAAATCTTTTTTATTATTGATTTTACTCTTTTTCCGGGCATTCAAACTCTGGTTTCAGAGTGATTCGCGTGTATGATTATTCTATTTACGAGTACATTACTGAAAACTTCTATGTATATTCTCGCATATTATTGGCAACTTTCAATCGTTCAGAAGTCAAAATTCAAATGCCTATCTCAAATCGGAAATAGTTGTGCCGAAACATTTGAGTTCGGTTAGATTAAAACCCTATACGTTTCGAGAACTCTTTTTATTTCCATTTCATGAGGATGGATATCAAAGGAAGTATTATCGGACATATACCGATAACAATCTTCAAGATCGCCACATACTTCGCTGTTTTTTTCCTGTGATGTAGGAATGTGTATCGTAGGTGGCGGTCTCACACATCTTATCGCCTCGCCGACTTTCCGGTGGCGCTGGACGTCTCTGGGGAAAAAAATTAAATTGCTCCCGTAAAAATATCGATGTCCGGTTCCTCGCCGAGATATATTCGAGGCGGAGCGGTTGGTTGAGTAGTGAGTCGGATGAGGAGGGCGGCGGAATGGCACCCCGAAGTGCGCCGTGTCACGTACCATCGGTTCAGGTTGCGTCCGGGGAGAGAGAGCGGTCGGCGTGTGGGCAGCGATCGGTGGGAGGCCGTGCGTCGGTTGGCTGGCGGCGGAGTCGGAGGGACGGAGAGATAGGCAGGTAGTGGCGGGGGTCGCAGGGGGGGGGGGGGTGGAGGAAAGGGGTCGGTCCCCAATGGGGCGACGCGTCCTTCGAACTCGAAACGAAGCCGGAACTGTTTTTACGATCACGAGCGTCTCTGAACATCGCCTCAATTCGATATTCAAACGCGTGACAACGCTTTTTTTTGTCCAGTTTTAGTTTCTCTGTGGACTTTTTTAATGTTCGTTCGTATTCGTGAACCGCAGTCTTCAGATGACACCATATTAAAATTTTAGGGTACATTTTATGGGAGGAATCGCTACATTGTATGCGCCATGTACTTGTTGAGTAGCGGTTTATTTTTCTGCTCATGATTTGTATGCCCAGTTCTAAAACGATCACCGCCTTTGGTGAACTTTTCTGGAGAGTGATTTGTACATGTCTTAAAATCATGACTTGTGTTTTATATGCTGATTTTTTTCTTTTTTCAGGTAAGAGATTCCAGGGATGAAAGAAGTCGATGGGATGCTAGCTAGTTCTTTGGTTTGTAAGTAAAAAAACTTAAATCTCTATCTTGATGGCGTAAATGCACATTTTAACAGTTTTTAATGCATAATGATCTGCGACACATACCGTTTTTGTAAAATTTTACTTAGCCTTATCTGTAAAGGAATCATTGACCCATAAGTTTTATTCAAAAGACCTCGTTCCCCCGTCTCTTACATAAATACGAAAAATGTCATCTTTTTCTTATCCTTATAAGAGAGATCGGATCATGAATGCTTTATATATTTTTTACACAAATGGGTTTGATTGTGGATTGATCATTTGGCATGAATATTTTTTCAATTCACTGCTTTAGCTTAATGAAGATTAAGCTAAGTTGAATGAATGCAAATAGACGCCACGTTGGCAAGATGCGATTTCTTAACATTTGAGAAGTCATGCGTCCTGAAAATAGTAAAAAAGTCTTCGGCCTGGCGTTATAATTATTTAAAAGTTAGCTGTCGGCTGCCGCCTGAAACGGGTACACCGCTCTTAGATCTTGCGTGAGAGGGATTTGGCTGAGCTGATTATAACATCCCAATGTGGACGGCTTACCCGTCCCGGTAAGTTCATACGCCTTGAAAGTTTGACTCATATTAAAGTTAATTCAATTCCAGATCTATTGGCCGACTTATCACTTCTTATGCATTTAAGTAATTACGTATTGTATTCAAAAAACTTTATTTTTAAGATAAATTCTATTTCCTGCGCATATTAATACTGCATTTTAATCATTAGCTCATACATTCGGAACTCGAGGTTTCACTCAATTGTAACTATGAGGTTATCGTTTTCGTTTAGCAAACTCTTTACTTCTAATTTGGTCAGCTTAAAAGCCGGTTTTGCGTTTCTATTCTTTTGATAATAAATTAATTAAATCATATCAACAATATCCATGAGATTACTTCCAATTTGTTTCGAGTTTTGTTGCATAAATCTTCATAAGAAATTGATACATCTATCCACTCAGGCATATAGGATGACAAACTCCAAGGCGCTCTTATTTTTTTAAGAAATCCTGCCCTGGCTTTGCCTATTACCGCGAGATGGATATTAAATATCAGTTGAATTCTTAAGCTCGTTCCTTCTCTCCGAACTCGGTGCTGAGGTGTACGAGATATATGAATATGGAAAATCATGAACACAAGCGTTCTCTCACCATTGAAATAATTAGCTCCTTAGTGGAGAATAATGGCAACAAAGTAGATAGGCAGCGTGATTGATGGAATAGTCCTTCAAAGAAGCGGTCACAGAAAAAAAAGTCTATAGAATGTGCTGACGTGAGGAAGGAAAGACTAATTAGAGCTATTTTGAAGAAGCGCGGTGAAATGGAGACTATTTAAAGGAACTATGTACGGCTATCTGGAAACATAAGGAGATGCAGGATGTCACTGAAAGAAATCGCGAAGGAAGGAAAAGATTTGTCCGGAACGGAATGACATGAAGACTACTTTAATGAATCCCAAGATCGAAGACGTATGAAGATGGCGTCCAATTGCACTAACCAAAATTCCTGAGTCGGTCACGGGATGATGTTTCTTGAAGAAACTGTGATTTCAAATCATTTTGGCACAAAGCAACTCCTCCCCCGTTGTGTTCGTGGATCTTATCCTCTCCTCTTATCCGATAATGAGGAGAATGCTGGCGGAATAAAGCAGCGGGGTTCTGGCGTCTCCTCTTCTTCCTCCGTCATGGTTCCCGCACCCCCAGACCCCTTTCTCCTGCCCTTTCTTCTTATCACGCCCTCGAGTCAGTCCCCTTGTAGGAGCCAAACTCCACCCACCGGACGTGGAGAATAATGCACCTCCTCCCGCCCCGCATCCCCATTACGGTCCGCTCGCCACTTCGCTGCCCTCCCCCCACCCCCCAAAACCTTGGCAGAACGCGCGAAACGTAAATCCATCCGGGCAGGTATTCGCTCGCACCCGGGCTCTTGAGTGAGCGGCCGGGATTATACGAGGTGAGTCTCTCTCCTTCCTCCTCGTTCCGCACTCCTTTGGAATGCCTTGTGAGAAAGAAAATAAGTTAAGCTCTCGGGTTACGTCCGCACGGCTTCGTTGCCGCCAGGACTTCCCTCTCCGAGACGGCCGAGCCAAATTTCTTTCAGGCTCTTGTGCAGACGGGTATCGGACAGCGAGTGTTAATTTTCCAGCTCCCAATGGGTGTTCCTCCGCGCTCGTCAGACACAGTAGGCACACGCCGAAGGCGGATACTGATTATTACTGAGGTCCCTACGTTGTGTGTCTTATCTTTCCGGCATAATTGAGTAAAAATACCTCGTTAAGAAAATAAGCGTTGTTGAGAGCTCTGGAAAACATATCCTTGGGACCTTTTGTAATTATTCATTGCAGTGATACGAAGGAAATTACGAATTCGCCAGTGTGACACGAAATTTACTTGATTGGTCGAATAAAGTTAATGGCAAATAATTGACTTGTATAATGGCTTAGTATGTTTTTTATGGGACAGTGATCAGTGACAGTGTCTGTTTGAATCCCATGGTTATTAGTGGGCAATTTAGGGAAACTGCATTTTCCAGTCCAGCATTAACACTTTTCACTTCAGTTGGTTGCAGCGTCGAAGAAGACGCATTGAAAACAAATTCACTTGGAGAGGCGTAAGTCCTTAAAGTTTACTTACACAGTTGGAAATGCTTCCCTGGTGTTCGGACCCGGTGGAAGGCGGTTGTTCCGCTTTGCTATCTTATTAATCCGTGCTGATCGATCCATCGTAAATGAAGCTGGGAAACAAAATTTATCTGAATGGGAGCCGCGAAAGAATCGATGCGAGTGCTTTGGCGGAGGATCCGAGGGAAAAGAGATAATATTAGAGACGACTGAAGAAGATCCTGACTCCTTCAATTAACTTCTCCGTAGCCGGGATAAAAAAACAGAATCAGCGCCACCTGAGTGATGCGCTGCAAGTTCCGTTCCCTCATTATCTGAAAATGGTGGGGATGGTATAGGGGGTTGGGGAGGGCGGCAAAGGGGAGGGGGTGAGAGCAGGGGTGGAGATGTTAGCGCGACTGAAATGGGTATCGGATCTGATCCTTTCGACTCGGCAATATCCTCCCTTCCATTGCTCTTCATCCTCTATCACGATCGACTCGCTTGCGATTCCTTCCCTCATTTACCCTCACCACCACCACCAACCATCCCCCCCTCATACTTACCTCTATTCCCGTTCCTCTCTTATCTACGCCGAGCCCTAAAACGATAAATTTTATTGTACTTCCTTCGATCCTCTCCTCACCCCCTTGTCCCCTGCGTAACAACGCACCTTCAAACCTCTCTTCTCCCTCCACCCGCCCGCCCCATTTCTCCCCTCTCCACCGGATCGCTTTCATCCTCCGGAACCGTGTCCCACCTCATTTGTTTCTACGTTTTCAGTCTAATTTCGCCTTTACCGCTCTCATCTATCGCTCGCCCGCTGGATTGTTTCCCTCCGAGAGTGAAGTGGCGTGCTACGGACTCGCCAAGCGTCGCTTCCCGCCTTCCTCCTCCGCCCTTTTCTCTTCCCGACATTTCCGTTTTCTTTCTTCGCCTCGGTGAAATGCGTGGAGATGCTCGAGTATTATCGTTGCTCTCATTTCCCTCCCTCCCTCCACTGCTTGAACTCCACTCTTCGCCGTGTTCTCCTCTTCTAATTCCGACTGTCCGACACGAGAGACCACCCCGCCCCCATTTTCTCCTCGTCGTGAGAAAAGGAGACGGAGAGAAGAAGAGAGATAGGGCCGCTAGACCCACCAGCTCCTGCCCGGTCGGCGCCTGCGTCAGAGCGTGTCATCTCGTTAGCGGCGAGGCTCTCAGAAGTCCCTCCCCGCCTGTATGGACGTGTGTGAGAAGGGTTGAATTATCCACGTCCGGGAGACGTGCCGAGCGCGCAATCATCCTTTTGTGGAAAAATTTATGCCCCCGACGACAAGGTTAGGTTCTCCGTGCACGGCGGAAAAGGGAGAAGGGACGAAAGAAAGAAAGAATGAAGAAGGCTGCTTCTCCCCTGCTACTGTGGCCAATTGGGTGTGTTACTGCCCTATAACAGACATGCGCACCGGGGCACCGCATCCATCTCCCTTCTCTGGGAAAGAAAATGTTTCCATCCGAATTATTTTAATCGGGACAAATGCTCGGGAGAGTGGAAGGGAATGGGGGGGGGGAGAGAGAGGTTTTCTCTCGTCTTAATCGCGTTCGTTCGAGCGCTCGCGCGTGTGGACTATGTGCCCGAATTCGATGGCTATCTCCCACCGAGGCGCTCATATTGTTTGCCGTGGGGAGTCGAGTGGGGCGAGCGGGAGCGTTTGTGAGCCAACAAGACGTCTGTTTTGCAAGAGGGATGCGTGTGAATACCTCGTCTCCTTCCCGAGAGGATGGCTGGGCGCGATCTATCTCCCGTCTCCCCCCCTCCTCCCCCCTCTCCCTCTCGAGCGAAAAGGAAAGAGATTTAGAGCGGATTTTTCGGGAGATAGCGGCAAGTTGGCGGTAGTTAGGATCACCGGTATGGAGAGGAAAAAATATATTCCTTCTCGGAGGAGAAATATTTTCCTTTACTAGGTTGATTGAGGAGCTTAGCTGGAGCGTGGAGGAAGGAGCGGGGGGAGGAGAGATAATTAAGATAATTTGAAACAGTCGTGTGTGAGCAATTTTCTTTTTCCTGCCATTCTCTTCTTCGGAGAAGTGGGAATGGGACGGAGGTGCGTGTAAATTTCAAGCGATGCGTGATGAGAGACGAGGCAAGCACGGGTACCGCGGGGGTAATGAAAAGACGAGCAAAAGGTAAAGGGGGAGGATAAGGAAACAAATGAACCACTTGAGATAGGAACGCCACCGCTCCCGCAAAAGAATGAAATAGAGCCCTCGGAAAGTCATTTTGCCCGCAATTGGTTTTGCCGAGGGAATCCGCCAGGAGTTACTACCGTTGGGACTAGATGAGTTCTCGGGCCATACGTTTGTGTCAGCAATAAAGCTCATGTTCATTACTTATGCCATTTTTGTCTCTTTTTCGCTCTCGCTTTTGCGTTAATTATGCACCTATTCGTGGTGCCGTGCCACCGGTCCAAGTCTTTCTTATGGGAGGGTTGATCCGGTGGTAAATAACGAGTATTAACTCAGTTTGTGCCGGAATAATTTCGGAGGAAGTACTTAGACTGTGCAATTTACTTTCGTGCATGTTATGGCGAAGGTGTGTTTTAATTTACTGAAAACTATTTGATAAGGGGAAAGAAATTTAGTATTGAAGCATTTTGGAGTAGGCATTTCTAGCTTGCCGTCGGTTCTTGATGGATTCGTAAGAGAATTTCTTGATGGATTTACTGCCTACATCGAACCTTCCAACGCAATACTATGTACAAGGCCTAGTGAATTGTAATCGAAAATACTAAATAGTACTAAACACAATTCATCAGATACAATTGCTAAATTATTATTGCATTTATTAGATCATCGTAATCTGTTAGAATTGAGTAAAATAGGTGGAATCCTTAATTCTCGTACTCGTAGAAAAGGGTTATTTTTATTTTTTTCTGAATGTTTCACAGCAGTTGGCACCGTATGAAGATTCTCTGAGTTACTCTAATAACTGAGATTTTGTTCATCAAATCTCAAATTTTTAATTTGGAAATACAATTTTTCAAATTGCTTTGAATGATCTATTGTTTTAATTAGAAAATCATAAGTTCAAGTTTAATTGACGTTAATGAGCTATAATTCCCATTTTTTGTAATTACGTGTTGTTTTCCATTGCGAAGGATGATATGCCGTCAATTTTCTTTTCTTTGCGATACAACATGTGAATTGCAGTGTTGATAGTTTTAAACGAATACCTTTTCCGATTTTTTTAAAGATTTGTTAGGCTTGATAATATCTAATTTTGCCATTAAAACAGACCCCGAAAATTATAAATGCTCAGCTATTTCCAAATTCAGATAAAAAGCAAGCATAATGCACATGAAACTTGGCTCCGGTGGCCAAAAGGGCGAAATTACATGCGTACGTTAGCCTAATTTGTGGGTTGTAAACCAGTCTTGCTTGCTCCGTTTGCTATTTTCAATTAAAAATTAACTGAAATGATCTCTTGTTGGAATAATTTAAGGCAATGACGTGACGATTTATTAAAAGTTTAAACTACTCTCCAGATTAAAATGATGGTTAAGTCGCATAATTATGTAGCTATGCTGATGTGTAGAGGGTGTATTCCCAATGCTAACAATTAAATACATTGTAAGAAACTTGCCAGCCATTATTGATTATGAGCGGTTAATTGTGATCCTCCATAAGATTGAAGTAAAATGAAAGCTTGAAGTTGCTTGAAATGAGTCTGCAAGACACAGAGGGATAGCTTAAGGGGGAGGAAGCTTCGAATTTCCATTGAATTTGAATGTAAATATATGTCCAGGCCGAATCCTCTTCGATCCGTATTTTCCTCCCTCGCTCTCCTCTCCTCTGCCATTAATATTCTCTCTGACCTTCTGCAGAAAATGGACGCATATGAGGATATTGGTAGACCTCGTGTTAAAAACAAGTCCAGTCCAGCCGAACCGCGGCATCGGATATTTATGTTATTTTATATGTTTAATCACCCACCCAGCGCCATTTCAAATGGTGTGACATAACAGCCTCGTGTGTCAAGCGCCATTCCGTGGGATTTTCAAATAAGCTGAATTTATATATTTGAAAAAATAAATCCAATGGGCATATCAACGTGAGTGGTGTTATTTAAAAGCAGGAAATATTTTCAGTTTACTCCTTTTGCGTTTCATGTTACGCACAGACACCGCTTATAAAACGTGTCATTTTTTTTTGATTGCTGAAATTTATGTAGAAGGCCCTTGTGAGCGGTGGGAGCCCGCTTGAAACTCGTATCTCACCTATGAAATTTTAAGAGACTTGAAGTCGACCGTATTTTTATTTTTGGTTGAGAATAATTTCAATGGGAGGCACGCAGTCATTCGGAAAAAAGTTTCAGCATCCTGCCTCTTTGAACAACATGTGATTAATTTTCTCGTGCCTTAAAAATGCAGCATGCCCCTGCAGAGTGGTTTTGTGGGGCCTAATTTCACTAGATTTTCATGTTAAATTGTTTTAAAGTTTTCTTGTAAATTTAAGTTTGATAAGTTTTCCGTTTTGGGACAGTGCGTTCATAACAGTTAAATAATTCTAGTTTTTACAAAAAAAATTACTTTAAATATCATCATCCATGTCACTCGTTCGTTACCTTGCGGAACTGCGAACACATTCTCACCGAACGAGCAAACGAATTTGTCAGTAACATGAGCCAAGCAGACCTGGCGCCATTGTCTCCGGTTGTATATGATCCCGCTGGTGCTATCTCATCGTTCCGCAATAGTTTTCACGCACACCCTCGTTTAAACAAAGCACAGCGGCAATATGTGTGATACACGCCATCCCAGGACATCGGAACCACTCCGACTCGCTAACGAGTGTTCTCGATCTTAACCTTATCTTCCTTAATCTTGATTCATTTCTTTATTGTCCACCCCGTGTAGCGGGAGGGTAGAGCTCCGTTTTTTATCCACTCCCCTGCGTGATCGCCGCGTTCTTCACCTGAATGAGCCTAGATCCGTTTCAAATAATAGCTCTATGTAAATGAGATCTCATCCCACAGGCCCTTCGCTCGGAGCCCATACCCCTCCATCCGCCCCCACGGCGACTCCTTCGCCTCCCGTTTCTCATTTGCTTTTTTGTTCATCTCCCCTCGTCCCGTCCCAACGACGGCCACACCTTCCTGTCCATTCCTCCCTTTTGTCAGCGCCTCTCCCCGAATCTCTTTTTAAAGCTTCCATCTCCCTCGTTTAAAGCCTCTCCCGTCCGCTTCCTTTCATCTCGCCGCTCTCCTCTCCGCTCGCTGCCAATATCAATTCCTTCTCCCGAGCGTGCGTTCTTTCCTGGATCTTGCGATGTGCCTGCGCCCGTATCTGTGCTGCCCCGCGTCGAGTGTGACACGCTCGCGCCACAGGAATGGATGGAGGCGTTCCGTGCGTCCACCTATGGGTCCGTCCGTCCCACTCTTCTACGCATTCTTCGCTCGCTCACCCCCCGCTTCATTTTATCTTTTGAAGACCATGTCCTCCTTGCTGTTGTGTACCTCCTTGCTGCTCTGGTCGGCCCTAACACTTTGCTGCTGCTTTTAATCTCTCTCTCTGCCCCATCTCCGATAAGGCCGCACCCGTAATGCACAGTTTGTCTCCCTCTTACTGTTCTACAATTTTTCTATCGTCGTCTCTGCCTCCCTCCTCCCTATCTATTCCCGTGGCTCCTAAATACTCATTACAGCCCTTCCATTTTATCATCACCGTTGCTATAGTAGAGGAGATTTTTATTTTGCAAGATTAATGCCCTGTGCACCAAAGGTGCGCCTCAGACTCTTCCTCAGGTCCTGAGGTTCCTCAGACTCGAACATCAATAGGAGGATTGAAAGAATACCACGGCGGACACGTGTTTTTCCTACTCCAGTCTGCTCCTTATCTTTCCGCCCTCCTTCCCTCTCTATCGCATCTGCCTTTCCTCGGCTCGCGTTATTTCGTGTGCACCCCGAATTATCAGATGATGCGCATCTTGAATTTCGTAAAGATCAAGGTGACCCAAGATATCCACGAGTGACATTCAGCGTATGTCTACATTCATAAAACGCACTAACGAATCTCATAAACGCATACCAGCATTCTCCTACCTTCCACGCTCGCCTACTTAACAAATTGTTTCGGTTCGAAGGCGTTATCCTTCTGCAGCTCCTAAACTGGGCCATATCTTAAAAAGGTTACTCATGCTTATTAGATATATTATTTTTTCCTAATGCTCTGGTACGCTTATATGAAAAATCACGCCTACACAGAAAAGAGACATTTTATTTCAGAAATAGATACCACTTAAATCGATGTTTACATTGGATTTTTTATTCAGTTTATCAGTTACACACAAAATAAAAATGCTCATGTAATGTAATTTCCTTCTTTTATTGAAATCGCACAATGAGGATATATCAAATACTTATAAACAAGTATTTGAATCTCTTACAATCATTCATATGAAGAAAACATCATATTACCATCAGGCTTACCATGGTGACTTCACATTTTCTCAACGAGAAATCGCTATGCTTGTACAATGCCCGTGGATTGTGATATAATGTACTGATCGAGTTACGTAAAAAGAGAGCTGGATCGAGGCTTTATTTGCTAACTCTTGATATTTGCTTTCATTGTATAAGTATAATTTACTAGCGTAAGTGGTAGGGTATCCTAATTTAGCCCACACTTTTTCAAGTGCCGACAAAGTAAAAAATTTTCATGTCCTCCGAAATGAAATCCGATTTTAAATGTAACTGGTTCAACCCCAACCAACTCCGCGACCCCCGCGTGACGGAATCCAAACTGATGACATCGCCATCCGGCAGCATCACGTCCTTTTTATAAGGCGTGACTTCATGTCCGTCATCTTCTATTGTCGGCAGGGGAGTGCGCCCGATATTTATAAGGCGAGGGAACAGAACCGTATGATAATTCCATTGTAATGAAAGTCCTGGAACGAAATGAGTGAAGGTGAGGAGCAGCCGAGGGCGCCTCCCCGCCCCTGCCGTCTATTTCTCTCTTCTCACACCCTCCACGCCACCCTTCCCCCCCTTTGACACCTTCCCCTGGGACACGGTTGGGACAACGCCTGCCACCTGGGGGATCCGTTCGATCGCGTAACAGGTCCCATCGACCACAATGTCAAAACAAAACGGAGGAGAAGCGAAAGACGGGGGTGGGGGGTGGCATGGAACTATACCCCACCCCACGTCGCCGCCGCCGCCGCCGTGGTTAAGATAACCAAGGAATATCGTCTTGAAGAATAAAAGTAAAACGTTATGAGAGTAGGAGGGTATTGCTGTGGCGGGAGGGAGAAAAACAAAAGAGGGTCTTCACCCGTTTTGTATGGGAGGGTGTTCGCGCCGACCGAATCTTCAGCACGACTTGTGAGGTGTGGTCCCGGATGCTGAGGGAATACGAATGTTATAAGGCACGACTCCCTCTCCGTTACCCCCCTTCCCGCTCTCCCGGCTCCCCCTTCTGTTCCTTACCCTTTCTCCCTCCCTCCTCCCCCCGCAGACACTTCAACCTCTCTCTTTCCCTCCCTCCCTCGATTGCCCCCTCTCTGCACGGCTCCCCCCATCGTCCCCGGCGTCACCTGTTCGCAGCCCGCTCCGATCGCTTCGATGGTGGCGATTGTCTAACGGGCTGGGCCGGGGAAAACCCGCTCACCCCTGCCCCTCTGCATAACGGGTATCATTCGGTTGGGTCCTCCCTCTTCCAATCTACTTTTAAATAAATATAAAGACGTCCTTTGCAAAAATAATAAATGAGAATGTTGCTTTTCCAGTGGATCGCCAGGCTGACCCCTCGATTAAACGATCTGCAGAGATAATCCTCTGTCATATAGTATTCATTAAATATTCAATGTAATCGACAGTATATGCAATATATTATATAATTGAGAATTTTTTAAAGTTTTTTTTAATGTTTTCAGATTTGTTCTATATTTGGCTTCCGACGTTATGACTGAAGGAAGAAACCGGATTATTACATTTTTCACAAAATTTGATATATTTCTTCCATTATCCTTTCCGTAATTGTGTTAAAAACACCATGGTGTTATCCATAGAATGACGGAAAAGTGACGGTATTAAGTTTCTCGTATCAGTATTAACAACGAAAGTTCGACCTTGAGATTGTGTGCTAACTAACACAAAAGTTTATTTTATTAATTAGGGACGGAAATATATTGATGAAAAGGAGAAAAAATACGAATTTTACAAATATGTTATAAAAATTGAGGAACAACCAACTCTCAAATAACACTGTATACCGTTAGATACTGCGAACAATTTAAACTATTTTCGTATTAAACTTTCTCTCTCTCTCATTTACGAGAATAAGCAAATAAAATGTGGCGTTATTGATTTTCACGGGAGTGAATCAGTGTTCAACTTTCTGAAAAAATCCATTCCCTTGAAATGAGACAATTCTTTTATTGCGTTCCTCTTTTGTATGATTTTATGTTTTTTTTTCTTCTGGCATGTTTTATGTATTTATGTTCCTTAACGTTTTTCACAACAAAGTGGAGTAAGATTGATAAAATCAACAAGATCAGTTTAAAAATATTTCTGGGAAAACTGAGCAATTAGAATGTTCAAACCTTGGTGTTGTAGGGTTTTCACGTGACAAAGAACATGAAAACGAATCAGCAAAAAAGTGGTTCTTCCTTTATTCCAGGCCTTAAAGAAACGCCGTCAGCATTAATTTCCCAACCCCGCTGTTTTATCTTATCTTTCCTTTCACTTTCAATGTATCCTTGATGTTATAAAGGGCGACAGTTGTAAAAATATGGAAACCAGCGTCACCTGCAATCATTTCTAATGCACTTCTTGCACGATCCTTGTATTGTTGTTGTTATGTATTGTTGTTGTTATGTATTGTTTTGACTTTAAGTCAGCCCCTTGCTTCACTTTGACCTCAGAATTTATCATTGCTCCTCTCGTGCCGCCACTTAATTTTCTATTTTATCCTTTACGTATGTGTTCTAGCCATTTGGAAATATTTTATAGCAGATCCGTTTTTTTTAGTTTAAAAATGTATTGCATAGCTGCTGAAGTAATTATACAATGAGCTACACTATTTGATCTCTGTATTGTAATTGGTGTAAACAAAAAATACCGGGACCGTTAACTTGAAGTTTAAACTTCAAGTTTACGGTCCCGGTATTTTTTGTTTACACTGATTCACGACCGTAGCTACGTTCCTTGTATTTTTAAATGGTAATTGGTGATGCGTATTTGGCAATCCTTTGTTTACCGATATTAATTTTATCTATCATTCAATTTCCCACTTGGAGGCACGCAAGTTGCTCATTCTTCTTGTTGATAGAAATTATTTTTTGTTATTGCTTTTAATTTTTTCAAACTGTCCCATCCACAAACTCAGCCATTTCCACCAGGAAATAGAGCATGCTCATTCTTTTTCAGTAACGTAAAGGTCACCGGTTAGAATCTTGCCCGAGGATGTTTTCGTTGATTGGTCGCGATTTTTATCGTTAAATTGCGGTAAGAGTAAAATGAGCTGTGTGTTAGAAGCAACTAAAAACCACTTACACAAATGCCTGCCCTGGCAGATCGATATCGCGATCATTTCAAGGGAAGAATAGTTCGAGAAATCCATGCATCTCCACCCTGAAGCCAGATGAAATATGACTTATTAGGTAGCCTGCTCGGATTCAAAATTACCATTGTATTGTGATTATTTTACCTCGACAATTGCGCAAAAAATCGTCGGTTTACTTGAATAACGAAGGTGAGGACATAAATTTCCTCCCTTTATGCATCGTAAACCACTTTCAAATGATCAGTTATTCGTACCCGATCGATCGTAAATTATGCCCAGGCGGGGTTGCAAAAAATCGTTAACTTCATTGGACACGTCAATGCGCTAAAATTGGCAAATGCTCTTTACGAGCATCGTATGCAGGCCTTCCAATCAGTTGTTTAGCGATAGGCGCTCTGCCTGCGTGTTTTCCCCAGATTTCCTAACGCAATTTATTCTGGTAATGAATTATTAGTAATCTAAAGGCGCCATTTGTAATTGATAACCATCCATTCCATTAGATTATAATTACAAATTATTCAAATTCAACCTGAAAATGTATCAACAACCGTTATTTTTCATTGTAAAATAAATTTCTATCCTACAGAACCTTTGATTTTTTATCCACGATTTTGTTTGTTAAATTTGCCAATTCTCGTGCAGTTCTTTGTGTTCTTTTTGGGACAGCGGTTATTTGATTTGGCTAACATAGTTATCACTCACCCGACCCACCCGAATGAGTGCTTTGTATGTTGAAATAAGTTCAATTAAAAATATTCAGTCAAGCCATTACGCAATATTTCTTAAAGGAATTTGGCAGAAGATCTCAGTTGGTAATGTTTATCTAAAAGTAGTGAAAAAATGCAGTTGAATGATTAGGTAATGGAGGAATGGTGCTTATTTCACGCTGGGAATATTTTTTACGCCTGTGAATAATCTTATTTACTTCTTACTCACTTCAGCGAATCTATTGGACATATACCTATACTGCTTCCAGCTGAGAAATTTGTATCTGGTTGTGTAGCTATCTAAAACTGAATAAATCGTAAGCGATGGTTCCGGGAGGTCTCGCTGTGGTTTTTATTTTTTACGGGCAAAATATATATGGAGATAGCAATATAATCCTCCTTGCATGGATGGAAAAGATATCATCGAACCCCTGGACGATCGGATATTCACCGGTGCTCCGCGAACTCTTCCGACCAAGGCGTTCACGAGATCGACTTTCGTGTCCGCCTCTGACGTTCCGACCCGTCGTAAAAGCAAACAATCGAATTCTATCGCCTTCAAATCCTCCACCTTCCCGGACAGCTGGCAGGTTCATCAGGGGGTCAGAGAGTCTGCGGTTCTGGATGGATCTTCGTGGAAATCTACAAAAGGTTGGTCGCGGGATTTCTTCTCGGCACAAAATTTTGGCCACTCGCTTCCCCTTTGATTGGACGAGGTAGGAGGGCGGAATGGATTACGATCAAATGGAAGGTTCGGGGTGAGGATGCCCGGGAGGAGGGCAGGTGTTGAAGGGGGGGGTGGAAGGATAGGGTGAGCTGGCTGGAAACGAGGGAAGGTGTAAAAGGCTCGACTGGGATCACTCCTCGCCCGATTGCCTTTCACCTCTGCCCTGCATAGATTCCCTCCATTAATAGCTCCGTACTTAGCAAACGACTGGCCGTGCGCCAGCTCTCAAGAAACTCAAGGAATTAGCGATGCACATCTTTCTCTGTCTCTTACTCCGCACCAAATCCCTCCCCCGTCTCCATTCCACCAGTGCACCTTCCCCGGGGCACCTCTCCCTTCCAACTCCTTTTCCTGCATGTCTCTCTCCTACAATTACCTCGGGGCTCAGAAGTTGCATGCAGATTCGAAACCACGTCCCACTCCTACTTTTTTACATCTCCAAACCCCGACCTCTCTCTCGATTTCCCTTCATCCTTTGGAATAGCATGATCCCTCTCCTCCATCGAGATTCTCTCTCCTTTTCTCCCTCACTTCCCCCATTAAATGTTTGAATGTGATCCGCGTCGTTGTTAGTTTACAAGTTGCTGGTAGAGTCGTCCTTTGGAGCTCTCAGTTGATAATGTTAGGGACATTATGTAATAAAATTACTGTGAACAATGAAATAAAGAGAAAACAACACTCTCATAGGAATGAACGGCGTTCGGCCTTACATACTCACTTTTAAATTTTATTCGCCACCTGTAATGTTACCCATCTATCTTTCTCTCAACTGGGATACCTTCTCCTTTGCCCAGTCGAAAGTCAGAAAATAGTTAGTTGTCCTTCCGTAGTGCTCAATTTGACGTATCCGTGATATTCTCCTTCAATTTCTCCCCTTTGGTGACGTTCCAGAGTTGAAAAATATGAAGAGCGCTTTCTGGAGAAGCATACAGTTGATTTGAATAGTAATTGAATGGAAGTTTTTTTTTGAAAAGGGCGTCTGGGAATTCGTTTACGTAAATAAGCTAATGCCAATGGTTACTCTATCAGGTATCGCGCTTTATTCTTATTTATTTTTTAGACGACCTAAATTAGATTTTTTCTTCTTGGCAATCTGCACGTGAAACTATAGCGTTGAGGTTCCGGTTCAAGGTATCAAGATAATCCTTAGCCAGCTGCAGACTTAGAAAGAGTAATTGAAAAACCGGGTAGAGCGGGGGAGCAACACAGTCACTTACTTCCTCCTAAATTTCACCTCTTAGGAGGGAATACGTTCTGCCATGCAAATAGATCTAGTTATTAGGAAGTAGTAGTGAGGAAGCGTTTTAAACGCGCAGAAATCTTGAGCTCAGGTCGCAAGTTAACCTTGCTCCTAGAAAAAATAGAACTTAATTTCAAAACATCAGTTTTGTTACAGATTCAAAAGGAAACAGTACTTAGACCATTTTATACTAATGTATTGTCTTTGATTTTCCTCTCTTATTCTAGTAACTCTTGTTTAATCCCTGGTGTCCTAAAATTGAGTTTGCCAAGATAATTTCTATGCATATTATGTCTTGTATATTGTATTCTGTGTATCTTGGTATATATATGTATATATATATATGTATATATATATATATATAAGTATAAGTACTAGAGATGGTGGGTGAGGAGAGGGGTTTGTTGAGAGAAATCCTATGGAGGCAGGAAAAATGGATGAAAGGCGTATTGAGCGGTAGTGGAATGTTGAAGAAGGTAATAGAGGGGAGAATGTTGGGTAAGCGAGGTAAGGGCAGGAACAGGATAGGGATGTTGGACGGGATGAAGGGAGGAAGTAAGTACACCGAGATGAAGAGGGACCTGATATAGATTAGTTTGCGAGGTGGGGAGTCACAAAATGTTTATTTGATAGTTGTGTCCATCCAAAACCTACCTTTAACGGTAGATTACCTAATAATAATAATAATATATATATATATATATATATATATAAACTCAACAGTTGGAATTCTGTTGTAATATCAGTTATCGAGAGTAGTCATGGAACGACCAAATTTCTGGCAGAATTTACAAAATATTAGATTCCACATCCCTTTGGTCATTGAAATTGACGCATCTACATCTTGAGAGCGGCTACAGTTCATCCGGAAATGATTCCTTATGTTCGCGTCCAAAAGCAATTATCTGAGCGAAAATTGGCAAAAATATTAATTGCAAATTTGCCTTAATCCTTGAAAACGTCACAGCTGCAGATTTATATAGAGGATCAATCACTGAGATTACCGTTCCCTTATTTTGGGAACACGTCGAAAACTAGTCATCAGCGCCAAAATCGAACAAAATACCTTAGAGAAGATCAAAAGTTCCACCAGTTAAATAATCGATCACAATTTTGCCTCAGTTCGAAGGTTACCTTGACTCACTTTCACAATCCGATAAAATCACTCGTGTTGGAGTGAAATCATGTTCGCTTGTGCATCGATAAGTTCCTATCATTCCCCCGTAACTCTCTCTCTCTCTCTCTCTCGCTCAGTCAACCCATCCCCGGCGGAGTCCGCCGAATGCGTGTCCCTTCTGCATACTCGCTGGAATTTTTAATACTCCCATCGTCGTCTCAATTCCGACCGCTAACCGTTCTAGATGAGTGGGGGAGAGGGAGATGAGGGTGGGATGAGATAGAGAGAGAGAGTCGCGGGGGGGGGGGGTGAGGGTGCTAAGGCTGTATCGCGAGGAGATTGAGGAAGTTGGGGCGGGAGGGAATGTTGACCGGAGTGGGGGAGACCGGGAGAAACTAAAGGGCGCGCGGATCGTGAACAGTCGAACAATGATTGACAATTGCGCAACTCACGATTTCAGGCCGAAAGAAGAGAAAATGGAATATAAAAAAGCCGTCCGGGCGTAGGAGCGTGTGTGTGGGTCCCACTGCGGTCTCAAAGCAGGGTAATCTGCCAGGCACGCCCACTCGGGACAAAAAGGGAAGACGAAGTAACACGACGGCACCACACACCGCAACACATGCTTTCCCATCTTGTCTCCCTGTCCCACCTCACCTCCTCCACTTCCCTCCATCCCCCATGCGTCAATGCTTGCGAAAAACAATAAATCACGGACTTGAACTCAAACCACTTTTAAGGGCCAACACGTACGGCGTGCTACACCTCATCCCCCCCTGCGATCTCCGCTTATACCGCCCCATCTCCTCCCCCAACCACGCTCCCCCCTTCCCCCACTCCTACGCGAAATTCTCCAGTGCCATCTCCCGCTTTGGGGACACAAAACACGAAGAGCGGCCGGCGGAACGGAAAAAGGAAAAGAAGGCATGTCCACGTTTCCCAGGGGAATATGTTAGTCGTGTATTCATTCAATGCTGTGCTCGTGGCGCCGGTGTTTATTCCGTTGACAAGAGAATCGAAAATTGGCATTTGTGTACTTATTTTGTCTACACTGATCACCGTTTGCTGCAGTGTTTCTAAGCATGTTCTCCTCAATACCGCCAGAGAAGTGGTACTGAATTAAAGGATATTTTCATGCGTTTATCGGGGGTATTCTAACATAAAAAAATTTTTTCGGATGCACCAGCACCATGTCTATGCGTTTTTTGAGATGATTCTTATTAATTTTGTAGCAATTTTGAGCAAATTATGTCGCTACCTATGTCGATCTTTACCTATTGCTAAAACTCAATTCCCTTTCTTGCGAAATGCATATTATCCTATTAATATTTTAATGTGAACCTTTTTTATCGGTAAAATGAATGCTAGGTGTCAAAATCATACTTTTATAATAGTATGTATGTGATAAATAATATATAATGAAAAATTCTATCCTTTTGCCTGAAGATAGCTCTGAGATGAAACGGTCGTCATTTATTATAACTTTTAATATTGTGGACAAATGCTAAAATCTCTTTTATGTTATGAATTCCCTCCATTACATCAAATTGGAAACCGTTGATATTTATCATAGGAATTTCATTATTTTTCTTGATACGTTTGTTAATATTTTACGAAGCAGTTGAAGTAGAAGTATAAATACCAAAATGCCAACAATCTTCGCTTTGGTTTTCTTTAAAAGTCAAGCAATCAAAAGTTTGAGTCTAGCTAAAACATTTATCAATTAAATTTAGTGATCAAGTTAAATTCTTCTTGTAGAATTTTTGTTATTCATGCAAAGAGATGATTTAAGCTCTCAACGCTAAAACATCGGCTACACTCTTAGAAAGGCCGGCCATAGAGGTTATCACTCGGGCGGGAAGGAGCAGACCAAACAAAAACAAGGTGTAGTGGCCATTTCCTCGGAGTGGTTCGCCCATCAGGAAATCTATATCTCAA
>CM073770.1:121912669-121970273 GCA_037158775.1 Hetaerina titia | reverse complement strand
AGAGAGATACTCTTGGGGGAGTACCCAAGAGTACGGCTTTGGGTAATTTGTATTCATTGCATACAAAACTATGTGTAGAGAAAGTTTAACTTTGCTTGACCAGATCTTGCAAAATAGCCAAAACTACCGATAAAATTTCAATGTATTTTACCAGAAATTACGGAGTCGTACGCAAAAATCATCGAAAGTTCTAGCAAATCTATTTTTGGCTAAATTTTTGGTTGTCCTCGAAGTTGGAGATCTCTTAGTAAATAATGGAAAATGCATCGATTGCAAGTATATTCTCATTGTCCTATTCGGTAAAATTTTCAAAATGCTCTGAGGATGTTAACAGTCCCTACTGGTGGGCAACAGAATGAAATATAACAAGAGGGGAAAAGGAACAGAAGGGATGAAGTGAGACGAAAGGATGGAACATCAGCGGGACAGTCGGAAAGGGCAGAAATTACGAGAGATATAAAAAGGCATGGATGTGGAGGAATAAAGTTAACCTCGGGAAAAACACGGGAGGGGCGGGGGATGGAAGCGGTGAGGTTCGGAGGGAGGCGAAAAACAAAAAAAATTAAAATTAAAAAAGGCAAACAAGGCGCAAACACCGTACACACGAAACATTGGGGGTTCTCCCTTCGCCGCCTATCAAAGCCGGGGCCTTCAGCTGCTTCGCGCCCTCTTGAAGGCTCACGCCTATGCCGTGTGTCATCGCCTCTTCCCCCCGTCAACCTCCTCCCTCGTGGATGCTCTGTGCCCGCAGGAGCGTGTGGGGGAGGGTGGGTGTCTCTTTGGCGCCCCTCGCTCGTCTCCGCATGCGAATGTCCCCCTCCTTCGAGGAGAAGGAGAGAAGAGGAAGGAACAGTCCTCGGGGGTGTGGGAGGGAGACAGAGGATCGAGGGGGTGGGGAGAAGGAATGCCGATTGAAACTCTCCCCCGCCGCCCCTCTCGTCGGGGGGAGAGATTAAAATGTTTTTACTCCTCGGGAAGCGAAAAAGAAGGAAGCGCACGCGTGCGTGCGTGTGTGTCTGTGAAGTTTGCGCGAGGGAAAATAAAGAAGGGAAAAAAGTGAAGGTCGTCGCTTCTTTAGAGTCGGCAGGTTGTTGTTGTTGGTGCTGGTGTCGGTGGTGTTGGCGGTGGCATTGTCATCCCCGATGCGCGATGGGTTGTAAAGTGCGACCTAACGCCCACCCGCCACATCATCTACCAACTGCCGCTACAGCGGCGGCGGTGGGTGTTGAAAACTTCAAACATTTCTTCGCGATGCTCAGTGAAAACGCTCGCCGCGTTGTTTTATGTGAAGGCCTCGTAAGGAGGGGATGTCAACGCCGTAAGGGGCACGCGATCGGCGGAGGCTTTAAGACGTCATAGCTGGTGAACGGACGGCTCGATGGAAAAACAGGCGGCTAATGAAATTCCGCTGCCATCCGGCCGTACGCGGCACTCACGCTCCCCGGGCTCATTCTTTCGCTATCATTCGCTGCTTCGTTGGCGTTAATTTTAAATATTTTGCCTTCAGCAAGATTTGCTCTTTCATTTCACTTTGGAATGATGGATTTTAGGGACGTAGTGGTCCGGTGGGAAGGGTGCTGGGCAGTTTACTGGAGACTCCGGGTTCGATTCCCGGGTACAACTGTAGAAACATGCCAGCTTCACTCGGGCCGTGCGATTTTGTGGGTAGCAGATAACTCTGGGAAAAGAACTGGCCCGTCTTCCTTGATTTGGTCTTGACATTAGGTGAGCTCTACCCTCACCAATCAAACCAACCTTCGCGTTGATTACAGTGGTTGAGATGGATTTAAGCGTGGTAGTAGGTTTTTCATTGTTTGCCTTCGATATTTGGGTAAAACATTTAATGGCCTATTAGAAAATCATTAAGTAGTCGCGCATATGATGTATTTCTTCAATCCATCCCATTAATTGCGTCAAATATTCACGTTTGATTGAGATTCACTGCCAAATCGTTTTTTTTTTTAATTGTGATTTTTAAAATTTAATTTGAGAATGATATTTTTGTAGGCAAGTGATGCGATAACTTATAGACAGTAAATTTAATTAATCTTATTGGCATCAAAATCAAAAGTGGAAATAATGATTGGATGCAACTTTGGCGGTTCCTATGCGCTACATAATTCTCGTCGATCTGCACCTAGGGTCAAAGAGAAAAAATATCCACATCTAACGGTAAGCTACGCTATTGTTGGTTCGAATCTGAGTTTGGAAACTACGAGTGACATGTCTTTTTTTAATACAGGCAAGAAAGGGACCTCTTCTACTTCTCGCTCCCACCCCTTCGGCTCGCCTTCCCCCCTCTTGTGGATGCAAAATTGCGCTTGATTGGCCAAGAGAAAGGAGGAGGCGAAGGCTGCCGCCACGAGACGAGTAGAGGGGTGGAAGTGGGGGAGGAGTCGAAGGGACCGTAAAGAAGATCTTTGTTTTTTTCTCTCTCTCCCCGGGGAGAAGTGGAGAGAGAGGGAGGGAGGCGTGCGATGGGGAGGCGATATTTAAAGGACGGCGAGGGGGCGTGCGTGCCGTGATGCCGTGCGCGTGGATTGAGAGGAGGGATGGGAAGAGAAGGCGGGTGGCACCTTTTAAGTTGGACAGTGGGTCAAAGGGAGGAGGGATGTACAGTGTGTGTGTGTGCATATATGCATGCATGTATTCGAGATAGGCATGGGAGAAGTGAAGGGTTTTGTGGTAGTAAAAAGAGAAGGGAACAGGGTGAGGAGGAGTGTGAGGTGGAGAACAAGGTTAGGAATTGGAAATGTGGCATGGAGGAGGGGATGGGTGGCGTGAGTAGGGAGGAGGGAGGTGACGGGGAGCTAGGGTGGGGGGGCATTGGGCATGAGGAAGAGTGGGGTCGTAGGAGGCAAGGTTGTGAGCGAACGGTAGAAGAGCAAACCGAGGAGGCGCGGGGTTGGCGCGAGGCGCGTGGGATGGGGTTGAGGGGGAGGGAGGCGGGGACGGGAGGAATCCATATGGGAATGCGTGGGGATGAGTCGGGGGCGCGCTGGAGAGAGGGATCTGGAGTGGAGGGTGGTAAAGGGAGAGCTGGGCTGGGAGATGGGGATCGAGCTGGAATGATGGGAGACTTCGGTAGGGAGAGCAGAAGATTTTAAACGGAGATAATAAGCGAAGGCAGACTGGGAAGATATTTAAGGAATATGGTTCGATTGATGAGCACAAGCTAAGCTGTTAACCACTTCCAGTAACGTGTCGTGGCCCATTAACAAATCGTTTGTCTGTTGTTAGGTGTCAGCGCGAGCATCGAGGAGGAATGGCGTTGGTTGATTTTCATAATTTTCATTTCCAAGAGGGTGGCTTTCGTCAAATTGGGTGCAGAGTGGAATTTCCAAAAGAACAAATAGGTTTGGAGTTTCAAAGTATTTTCCTGATGGAAATTCACTCCAACTTCGAGTGTGAAAATCCTCTTTTTGTTGTACTCCAAGAGGCTTCCACCACCTTGTCCACCAAGGCTTTTGTCAAACTGGGTGCATAATTGAATTTATATTTATACTTATAATGAAAATTTTCTCGAATCGCGTGAAAAGACAAGCTTTTTTTGCAGTGTCAATGCTACAGTGCCAATGCTACATTGAAAGTTCTTGTCAATTAATTAAAAAATAATTTTTCGACTATAGTTCCACGGAAGATTTCATTATGCTGTGCTATTCATATTTCATCAAATTGTTATAGTTATTATGAGGAGTATTTAAGTTAATTTCGATCAGTCTGCTTTGTCCCCCCCCCCATACCCATCATTGAGTAATTTTCCCTCAAATCCCACAGAAGCCAATCGCATAAATGTCACGACTGATAACCGTCCAGTTTCTTCCGTAGATTTATATTCACCCCCGCACTTCCTCCTCTTCATCCAAAAACCATGCACCAGGGCCTGCATTTCCTCCCATTGTTTCGAATCTTTTATTTCACCCTCGGGGGAATCGGGAATTTCGCGAAGCATAACAAATCGCTTGAAAACACTTCGTACAAGATCGGCGCATGGTTCGAACCGCCGCGCCGGTCCCTTGCGTCAGCTGCGTCTGTGTGTGTGTGTGTGTGTGGGCAGGGGAAGGGGAGCGGTCGGGTGGAGAGAGCGGAGCGGCACCCACCAGTCAGAGTCAAAACCTGGGATGTTTCTTGTAATATCGTGTCGTGCCGGCCTAGTGTGCGGGGTACCTTGAAGAAGAGGGAAAACATGGGAGGATGGTTGGGTGGTGGGAGTGCGCGTGATGGGAGCGGGAGGGGGTTAGTTTGAAGAGCAGGAGGGAGTGAGTAAGAACGGGGTAGGATCCTATTTCTCTCTCTCTTGGAAGCGATAGCACGAGTGGGGCACGGGGCCCGCTCGTGCTGCCACCCCCGCTGAGTGGGGGTGGGGCGAAGTGCCCGCCCCCTTCATGCGCTCATACTACTATCTCCTCCTTGCGTCCTTCTCATGCCGCACCCCTCTCCCCGCTCCCCGTTACTCCCTCCCTCGCCCCGGACCCGCGCCCATAAGCATCCCCCGATAACTCTGCCTCCGCGAGCCCTTCTTCCCCCGCCGCCCTGACCGCCCAACTCTCCCCGACCGCTCCTCCCGCCTCTCCGTATTCCTTTTCCCCTGCGATGGCACCCCACCCCACCCTCCCCTCTCGACCATCCCGCATCCTAACCCCCGCGCTCTTACCTCCCACCACTCTCTCTTCTCGCCCCGCCGTCCCACTTCGCACCGCGACCCGGTCGTGCCTTTCTCTCCCTCTCTATTACCCTCCCCCTCCCCACCCCCCCGTCACTACACGTCTGCACAAGCAAACATACGCGAGGGGGATAAGTTGAGGATTTACCGATATCTCCCACGTGAGACGCGGCCGCATGAGATACGAGTGCCCAGTCACATCGTGGGGTTGACGACGGAAAAGGGCGAAAAAGAGGGAGCGGAGGCGTTAGGGTACTGGATTCTCACTCCTCGGCCACTCTTTTCGAGAACCCTTTCCTTGCGTCCTTTACTACTTTTCGCTATCGCAAACTTCGTTGGCGCAACTTTTTTAGTAAGTTTGAAATGACAATTGGTGTCTGCTCACTGAGCTTACTTCCGCACAAATGTATCGTTCAAACTATTTTTTTTCCAAATGCGAGGCACTGCGGTGTTTCATAATAATGCAAGTAGGAAACAATATTTTCTACTTGAAGCTTTTTAACTTCATAAAAATATAGCTCTAAGCCATTAGCGCTCGGTGCACTCTTGTGCAAATAAATTGCATTCTTGGAAGAAACAACACAAAATTGATTGTTCATGGCATTAGAAGTGAGGCCGAATTTGGTTTTCTCCGTGACAATTTAATAATACGTTTTTAGTCATCGTGGCAGACTTTTTTGTGAGGTGGCGTTTGCCATATATCTTTCAAGGCTTTATTAAAATCTTGAAAGACATTTATTGATAATTAAAACAGTCCTGCCGTCCTTAGTTCACTTCAGGGACGGAGACATATATATTTCTGCCGTCATGTTTATCCTTCATCTTGATCATGTTTATAAATGCTATCAAGACGTTTTTATCGTCCGCATTCTGTATATGGAAGGAGTACATTAATTGTAAACTCAGAGGGATTCGTTCCACGCCTTCCGCAGGGGAAAATTATATTTATGTACGGAGGGGAGAGAGCCAAGAGATTTCTCCTGCTCACGAGCACTCTTTTGATAGTCTCGAGTCGAACATTAGAAGCGTCCGTTTGGGAGCTCTTGGATTCAGCTCCGACTTTCATCAAATGATGCTGGTGAGGAAGTATCGCCATGCACAGGCGGAGGATTTGTGTAAGAAAGCGATCTACTACTTAAAACGAAAAGAAAGCTGGGTAGATTTATATCGATGGATTATAAGGCAGCAGGGGACAGGGGAAGCACTTTCGTTTTCTTTAATGCGAGTAGCACGCGGAGGTCGTTACTTGGCTGACAGTCCAAGGAAAATCACGCAGAGAGAGAAGGCACGTTGCTCTTTTGTTATTTACGAAATGTAAGGATAAGGGCATGGCACAGAAACCGTGAGGTATGTGTGTACTACTTGTTGGTAAGCGAATGATGATTGGCGTTTTTATGTAGGGGTAAATATTCATTGGCTAAGCAATTTATCAAAACCAAATCCAATTAAAAAAGTGTACCTCTCTGACGAAATTCCATAGGCTTACGTCTTGCGCTAGTGATGGTTTGAAACTTGTTATTAAATCTCATGTTGACATTTTGGTATTAGATAAAATTAAATCTTCACGGAACTATCCATGAATCGGCAACTAATGAGTATACTCCCATCTCTATTTAACGATCTCATCTCTCTAACAAAGCAATTACGTCCTCCAGCTGAACGTATTAAAAAAAATAAACTGTTGAATCCTTCCAGCCTCATTTTGGATTGTTCTGTGCCAAGTTTTTGTTCTTTTGGATAAGGACACAATCTAAGGGATAAACAGAGTTCACTTGACGCGATTCGATTCGCTCTAGTCATACAGCCAAGCTCTCTCACTTGCACGCTATTATTGAAATAAAGGCAATGCCATTTAATGTATACATATGAGTGTTCATTATTGCTTTTCATTCGAATGCTGCTGCTTCATTTTCATGTGGTGATGCAATGTCTACCAATGGGTCTCGTGCATATCTCGCGATGAAAAATGAAGGATGTCACTAGTTATTGTGCCTTGTTCTCAAAATGCTATGATATTTTTTTCACAGCATCATGAAAACCTACAAGTTAGTTTTCTTCTTATGAGAGCTGAACTTCATATTCCGCGAAACTAAGAGCTTTCGGATTCCCAATTCAATCCACAATGCAGAAGTTTTTCTGGAAAATTGTGTTTCCATCTTGTTTAAAAAGAAAATATATTACTCGTCGCTCGGGACACAACACTTCATCTGCGTGTCCAAGAAAACGAAGTGTGACGGGTGGGAGAGAGAAGCGCGGGGAGAAAAATCGATTGAGCCGGTAGTGTTATTTTCATTCGAAGTATCCTACATCCTTGAAGCCATCAAGCACCTCCCTCGACGCCCCTCTTCATCAATTGACTCGGGAGGTGATAGAGAGCCGTGGGATACGGGAGAGAGGGTTGCTTGTTAAGCGCTGAAGGGGAAATTGGGTTGACGGAGGAGCCTCTCTCGCGGAGGAGTGGGGTTAGCGGGCGCTAGCGGAAAGGGTAAACAAATGAAAGCTTGCAGAGGCAGGGCCGAGGGGCATTTCGAGTGGGAGGAAGGGTGGTGAATCGGCCTTAAGGGGGGGGAGACCCACTTTTGAACGAAAATCCGCCAGGGGGAAGGTGCGTTGCATAGGGAGAAGGAGGGGAAGGGAGAAAATGGTATCCCGCTATTTGAAGCTTCCACTTGAGCTTTAGAATTTTTTTTCTTGGCGAGACACGGAATTAATTAACTGCCATAATGTCGGCGTGAAGATTCCTTTTTGTTCCTTCATAGCTTCTCTCGATTACGTGAAAAAAATGATCGGTTTTAATGAGTGAGGGAGTGCTGGCATTTCGAGTTAACTTGTGCTTTTCGTCGTTCCGTCGTTTATGAAATTATTCATTTATTCGTTGTCGGAAGAAAACCATTCTTTACTTCAAGCAATGATAATATCGCATTTTCCATTTATTCACCACGCCGCAAACTCTTATAAGGGTCAGAAAAATTAATTCTACAGTATGAGCACCCAAGTGTGCCTTCAAGATTGAGAATTTTATAATGCATTCTATATTACGTATTCACTCTCGGAGAAAACTTCTATATTTCAGTACAAGCTCTTCTAAATATTCGAATTGAACTTATTATGTTTACTATTGTTCGGCATGATTTTTTTCTTTAGAACTGCACAGGCTCATTGCACGCCTAACGCGTACTTTGATATACTAGTCTCAAAATATGCTGGGATATATAATTTGGCTTAATAGATTTCTGCCTGACGTGTTTGCACTAGTCATTGGATTGATTGGATTCTTGAGCTAGTCCTGTAGGAGTTAGGGAAAAATCACTCCTAATGACTCGAAATTAATTTTGTTCAAGGCCTCCTGAGGTTCCGATGACTTCCTCGGGTGAAAACCTAAGATTCGATAATAGACGTCATTGAGAGCTGTTATTACATTGCCTTTCACCTGGACTTGACGAGCGGCAGGCGTGAGCAATTCGAGCTATTCGATTTCTACACCGTCAGTATTTTTGCATCTTCATGAAGTTGCGCAAAACGTTTTCTCTCATCGTCCAGGTGGAGCGATGATTTCAATTGTCTAATTGCTCGGAACAGCGGTTTGTTTGGCAACCTTGAATTCTTCATTGTTTTTTAATTTATTTATTTTTTGCCGATAGAAGGTAGGCTATTTATCTAACCTGAAAACAGTGCCTACTCAACTGCTTACTGTTGTGTTCTAATAAAAAAATGTTCGTGTTTACTAAAACAACGTTTTCCAAGGCGAAGGATGGCTTGATGGGTCAGAGTAGCGTCCAACTCGTGCAGCGTGGAACTCTTTCGCTCCTACATTAGTTAAAATTTTCCCCCAACCGTCATAACCCAGTAAGATTAAAGGGAGTATAGACAATTGGTATGAAGACGTATCTAGACACTTATATTATCCGCATACTATTTTCAAGTGCACGTATGGTAATTAATTATTTTTAGCATTTATTGTTAACAATTTAACGTGTTAACTCATCTCTCATTTTAGTTTCTTAGTTGCTCTGTAAACGAATAAAGATTATTTCATTGCAACCAATGTGTGTCAATTGTACGCGTCTAGATATGTTTTCCTACAGATTATGTTGTCTAAATCCGCTTTCATCGTGCTGCATTATGTCGGTTAGAGGAAAAGTTAAACTAATGTAGGAGCGAAATACGGAGCCGATTACTCTCTTCTCTTACGCGTTTGCATCTATTTTACAGCAAGGGACGTTTTTCACTTTTCCCTTACATTTCTAAGGCCAACGACCCCGTGCAATACATCTGTTCGTTAGCACGTCCGTTAATCTTAGTTTTCGAGTCTGCCGGCCTCGACATCGCGAAAATAACTCAAACGACTTAGATGTGCGTGTGAAGTATGGTAGAATTATAAGAACAGAGTCACTAGCGATAATAAATGACATAAATAAAAGCTTGTTTCTGTGAATATTGAATAACTAACTCTCTCTGTAGCGCGCTCCACGTCATCCCTCCATCCAGCTAATTATCGCAAAGCAACCTTCTGCCGCAATCACCACACCATTTTCCGAAATGACGTGAACTGATTCTCGTTCATAAGAGGAGCGGTTTCAGAAGGGGAGGAAATGTCCGAGGGGATCCGTCCGCCCGTTCATTCATACACGCGGTGAGCAATTGATGCATACTGACTATTTGACAGCGCGGACACTCCTAAAGTGCTTGTTAACTTCATTACTCCCGTCTGAACGCCTCGTGAGATGAGTTAGCATTCCACCTCATTTTTTCCCGCTCGCATCCGCGTCGCTTTTCCCACGGAATCTCAGCCTTAGCTCCCCGCCTTCCTCTCGAACTCATTTCGTGGCATTTAAACTTCATTGCCGTCATTCCTCCCCGTGAGGACACTTATTTTCGCACCTTTCCCACGCCCGCGGGCCGCACCAGCCCGGCGGGCACACCCGTTACGACGCCTTCATGTAATCGTTCATCATAGAGTAGGACTCCAGTCGGGTGTGATTCCAGTTATTCTGCATCCCTCCCATTTTCCTCCAGTCTCGCTCCTCTCTTGCTCCGTTCCATTCGCTGCGAGAGGCGTCTCTCCTCTCCCCTCGCTTTCCCCTGTCCCTACCTTAACTAACTCAAAATAGTCTCTCTCCCCTCAACTACGCTTTATTTTCCTGGAATAATTTCGACCAAAACCACCATTTCCTTCTTTCGTGTTCCCGGCTTCCCTTTCTTTTGGAAGAGTGCTATTACAATCGAAATACGTCGATAGTTGTCGAGTTCCGGTCCTGCACCTCGTCATTTCCCCGCCGCCTACGCATCACGCGAACGACCTCCCAATTTTTGTTTCCACTGTGCCATATTTTCTTTCTCTATCCATCCCTTAACTCTTCATCTTTTACCAATTATGGAAGCATATCTCTTGTTTTTCCGTCGCACAGTATTTCGAGTGGATACTTTGCTTCGCACCCTTTAATCTTCATGGTTTTCCCATTCTCCCTTATCATCCAATCCATCCCCATCTTACACTTTTCCCTTGCAATGGAAACGAATTTCTAGAGGCAAAAGTAGAAGTCACACGTTAAAGCCGTCCCCGACTCAAAATTTCACATCTTCGCAAGGAGGGCCACAAATGGGCTTAAACATCTTTTCAATACGATCACGATGTGCTTCTAAATCATAAGCCTATATCTTTAACACATTGCCAAATAGCATGTCCTTAAAGCTAGGTACGTGTAAATTCATTTATTCCGTTAATTTTTATTCCCTGGCTTGATTGGACCTCATATTCACTGACTAGAAATATTATCACTCTTTTCTTCGTTGAATTGTGTCCTAAATGTTGAATCCTTCGCTCCAACGGATGAAAGTAATATCATATTCTTGTCACGTATAATTTTGCCGTAGAGGATTTCGAACGTGTATTTCGTTGCACGAGGGAAACTATTTATTCGTCCATTTCCCTAATACTGCTGTGGTTACACCCGATGGGTTTTCAGGAAATATGTGCATCCGTGGAAATATTCCCGAATTTCTCCGTCGGCATTTGAACGATTTCATTACGCCGAGCGCACGGCCCTTCCTATCACTGCAAATACTCGTCGTCCTCTCTCCCGCCGCCCGCAGTTCTTCTTCCTCCGCGTGCTTCCAGCTTGCCCACGACTCGCTCTCTCCCCCGTTCCTTTGCATTCCCCCACCCCCTCCGACTCGCATGTTAGCGGCGAAGGGTCGAAGGAGGGGTGGCTGTAGTAGTGGGAGTGAGATGGATCCCTTCCTCTTCCCTCTCCATGGGCTGTTCCAGCCCTTGAAAAGATCGCGTCCCCCGCGTCATTCAGTTGTGAACTAAGACTTGACCCCTTTGGAGCTCGTTACACTTATGCGCATGTCCGCCCTTCTCCCTCCCCTCACCTCAGCATCTTCCTCCTCCCCACCCCACCCCACTTCCCTCCTCCTTCCCATTCGTCCCGTGGTCCAACTGTTGCATTTCAGTGTTGAGCCAACACCGCCTTTGATCCCACGAGCGCACTACCCATCTCTCGCTCCTCATCCCTCCCTCTCCCCGTCCCCTTTCTCCCTAACCCCACCGACCTCCTCCTACTCCTTCTCCTCATATCTCCTCGCTCTTTGTCGCTCTGCAGTGCTCGCTGCCAGGATCCTCCTCCACTTGTTAAACTTCACCCGCACTCAACTTCCTGGTACGGGGGAATAATATTTTATTTACGCACTTGCAAAAGCCTGTATGTAATTTGTAAAGATTCGGTACTCAGGTCATTGGCATGTCATGATTAGGGATTCCTAACGCTTATACTGCTTTCATGAACGTATGTCTCAGACTCGTCTTCCACGAATGTTCTGCAGCTGCCGATTCGATATCGATCTCAATGTAACTCCGTATTTCTAGCTTCAGCTGTGCTTCAACTAATTACAAAACTACCTGCAAATCGCTACCCTCCTTCTGGCCCCCGTATGGGCATTTCGTAAACGTTCAAAATTTGTTGTGAACAAATGTAAGTAGGCAATGAGCACGTCATTTATAAATCCAACTTTGAATGAAAACATGAGTATTAAAGTTTGAGAACGTATTACTTCCGTTATACTTTCAGCTTTATTCTTGTACGATTATTTAATTCTTTTTATTGCGAGTTTTACTTTGATTGCTTCTGTGATTGGTTTTGAACTAGGGCTGATTAAGAGGATTACTCTTCAATTTACGAATTGACCTCCACGCAAGAGCTCCCCCAATGGATGATTCGTTTGACTGTCACATAAGAAGTACGAGAATTGATAACGTTTCCACGTTTCCGTAAATAAGAGGATATGTAAGATGACGACTGGATGGTTAAATTACAAACCTAGAGTCCAGACCGATCGATTCCCTTGACAGAGCGTGAGGGTTTTTATTACCAGAGGTGCTGTACTGGGCAACGTGATGATGACATAGCGGCGCAAATACGTCAGTCAGAATAGCGGTGAACACACAAAAGCGCGCATGCCCACTCACGCGAATAATGCTCCGCTAATGGAAGTCGAGTTGTCGGAGATTTGCCTTGGGGACAAAGACAAAGATGGGAGACATGTACTCGAGGAGTGAACGACGGATAGGTTAATCAAGGGGAATAAATAGGCACCTTTACTGAAGGGAACATTCGACAACCATGGTACCTCTAACAGTTAGCCTTAGGCCAGCATGTCATGACTGCTTGAAAAGAGATTTATTGAATAAGCAATCAGTAGAAAAGTGATAGTATGAAACAGTCCTTTAAAATATTACCCCATTGTGTTATAAGTATCACAGCTGCTTGATAAAACAAGTACAATTTGCGTGTACTTAATTAGCAAAGCAATTAAATCATCAAAAGTCATTGAATTGAAAATTGGTATATTCTCATGCTTAAGTAACTACGTGTATATGCAAGCTCCGATCTATTTTATTCTAGTTCCATGTAATTTGTCTAATTCTAAAAAATCCAAGTTAAATTATCTCAATCACGATAAATCATATTCAGCTGCCTTTAAGGAAGTGAACGTATTACTACATACAAACAAGAATTTGGTGAGGTAGATCAACTAGGCCTTAGTAGTCGCGAAATAAGGCCTGGTTGTGAGGTTCTAAAACTGCTCCACTGTCATCTAGTAAATAGTTCAATATTTCTAGACCGGCATCATTTGTTTCAACCACTTATTTAATTAAGGCCAGTATAATTTCTATCTTCGGGGACTTGTTGCATTGGAATTACTTTCTCCATCCTTTGGTTTAGGAATAATTATTATAGGTAAGTAATAAACTATTTGACGTTTTATTCAGAGGATACGGCACACATTTAACGACAGTTCAACCAATGAGGAAACGAAAACTCTTTACTGTAACATCTAACTCGCACGAATCAGACCTCTGAAAGGAAAGCCCGAAAGAAATATGGACATGCAATTCATTACATTTATTTTGTCTATACGAATTTTTACAAATTGCTGCCTCGAAATTGAAATGGTTTTTCTTATCAAATAACCGTAGCTTTCCCTTTCTCAATAATGGATCTCCAAATCTAAATATCATATCTTATTTTGAGAGAGCTTGAGTGGATATCAAGATGAAGAAGTTTATTTTAGTACTGTACACGGACGAGGTACTAACGTTTAGTATTTCATTCCCCTGTCTTCCACTCTGCGTCTATTTCCCACAACCTGGAGAACAGCCAGTTTCCATTCCCTCTCGCCCCAAAACTCCCCGTTGCCGCTTTCACTGGTCTATTGTACGTCTGTATTGTCCGCTTCCCGGGTCGAATTTGAAAGAATGAATCGAAGTGAGATAAAATGATGAACAAGGGATGGCCTCATCACACGTGTTTTTGTTCTCTATCTGATAATGGCGATCTTCCCTCGTCGGGGGAGATAAACTTGCCGAGAAAAAGATGCACTCCATATCGCACTGCAGAAGAGCGGTGCGTTTGTGTTAGTGGGTGTGCGTGCGTGTGTTTGCGCGCGCACGCTCTTTCCCTTCCTCATTTCAACTCCCGGAAAGTTTCGAGGGACGAATGTGGGCGGGCGGGAAGGTGAGAAGGGGACGCGAACAGCCGGAAAGAGGGAAGTTGCCGAATATGAGGGAGGGCCGGGCTCTTGGTTCGGGGAAGGGGAGAGAGCGTTTAGTGGAGCAGGTTTTCATTCGAGGAGTGCATGAGGGGGCCGAGTATATTTTTTCGCAATGCGTGACCACGTGAGATAAGATCTGAATTCAGAATGGTGGTGGGTTGATGCTAAGGAGAATGAATTGTCTGGGCTGGAAGATTCGGAGTGGGTGTCTGTTGTTGGGGCAGGGGATGAGGTGGGGCGGCGGGGAAGGGGGGGAGTGATGGCTCGTGAAGATGCACTCTGCCAACCCCCTCCCCCTCTGCCTCCTCCCCTTCCGCCGCCCCCAGAAGACAATAACCGCATCGTCGCTGTTGCGCACACTCTTGGCACACACACACACACACGTGCCCTGAATTCCTGTGGGCGCGAGTAGAGAGGGAGAGGCGAGGGAGGGACCCCCGGGTCACCCCGGCCCGGTGTTGCCTCCCACTCAACCCCGCCGAAGGGTTAAGGGTGCGCTGGCTTTAAAGGTCACTCCCAGGTTGCATTCCGGAGGAAACGAATTTGAGCATTTCGGCTGAGGACGGGATTTAATGTGTTGGTTTTGCCTCGGGGAATGAAATAATCGTCTTTTCCTGCCGTTTGGAAGCCCATTTATTCCTCATGCATTTTAATTCTCGCCCGAATCTTGATGTTTTCTGTACTTATCAAGCTTTTGCATCGCGGGAGTTTCTCGAATCAACTCCCTCTCCCGCATCTCGCCATTAGCGACACAGTCCAATGCGCGGTGTGGCTGCCGTCATCACTGCCTTTGGTTCCTTGGGAAAAAATGTGGATGTGGAATAGTTGGAGTTGTTTAACAAAACTCTGTAAAGAAACATTTAATCTCGTTTGAGAAAGATCTCTCCTTTGTAATAACTACTTCTGAAAAATTTCTCATTAATAAAACATTGGTAGTCGAGAAGTGGTTAGTTCCTAATAAAACATTGCGGATATTTTTAATATAGTCTCGGTGCATAAATAGGGAAAGGCTGCGGCGGGGGCATCCAGTCTGACGTTGCCCACGTATGTCTTTGTAATCGCTCGAGGAGGCCACCTGAAGAGTAATTTAATGCATGGCGGTTGTTGAATAATAATTTAATTAAAACGCACGAACAGACTTTAGATGTTTCATTGTTCCTTCATATCTTGGGAGATCGACGAAAATAAAGTGTGCCAAAGGTTATTCGAGAATTCCTTATTCTGACGGTTTTCAGAAATCCTCTTCTGTGCGATTATTACTGTAAACGAGCTTGTTATTTATCATTTCGAAAAAGGATATTGAATATTACGAGGCGTATGGAAAAACAATATGCATGAATTATAATCTGGTTACTTGATAGCTTGATATGATGTGCTTTTGGATTAATTGTGACTAATAATATTAATCCAGCAGTGCAACTAAATTCATGGAACTTGTTCTAAAAAGCAATTTACTTAAATCATCGTGACTTAACGTTTAATCGGAATTTTCTTTGAAGTTTCCCGCAAAATGCCCCTTCCATGGTGCCGAGACATTTAGACCTCTTAACAGCAAACTCGTTTTATTGGAAACCTTCCTTATCCTGTTGAAACTCCTTTAGCTCATAAAGAAATCCGATAAAAACCCTATACAATCCGTCGTGTGTATATTTTAAAGCTCTCTTCGTCGCCTTCTGTTTTTTTCTGTCCACCGAACGTCAGGAAATGACAAACGAGTCATCAATAAACCCGACGGAACACCTTCCTTTTAGGTGGACCTACAAGACGGAATCGTAAAAAAAATACGACCGGACGACAGGTCCGCAGTCATTTCTTCCACCCCCGAAGTATCGCGATGGGCATCAAGAGAGTCGTCGATAGTCAGAAGAATGCTTGGCGCCCGTCCGGCTTGACAAATGAGCGGCGGATTGCCCACCCGGATCTCAGGGCCGCACGAAAGTTAATCCGTAGCGCGCGCCCGACCCCTCTCTCCCCTCCCTCCCCCCCTCCCTCCCTCTCCTCCCAATTCTCATTCCGGTCCAAGCGTCAAAAGAGTCGTGCTTCCTTATTCATTCCTTCTCCCCTCCCACAATCCTACTACAACATCGCCAGGCAACCGATATCACTTACACTTGCCAACTTTTACTCGCAAAGGAACATATCGGGACATTTTTTTCAAGCTTTCAAAATACCTCATTTGCAACGGCGACTTATTGGAAGAGACCGTTCTTTGTACAGTTCTCCATGTTCGAAAGTATGACGAATGGAAATGGGTTTGCGGGGATTCAACGCGAAATCCTCGGAGCGAGAATCGCTGGCACTTCTCTGAATACCTCAAAGAGAAATCCGTGATCGCGATTACATTAGTAGCGCCTGTCTGTTGTTTGTTTTACGAGTAGATTTAGAGTAATGTCTATGATTCGATTCATCGGTGCAGTTGAATTTGTCGATCTTTCCAACCGATCGCACCACGCTTATTTTTATGAGTAAGGGAGAAAAATAAGATGGATAATCAAATCTACGCTTCCATACCCTTGCTCTAAATTCAGTTCGTACTTAGGCTAGCATGACTTGCGGAAATAGAGTATTGTCTTTGCCCATGACGGTCCCAGATGCGTTACACAATAGGGAGGAGTATTTTCGAGGGATCGAGCATGGAAATTACATTATGTTGTAGTTGTCGACCAAGTAGGGGCGAAGGTAAATAAAAAGCTTCGACTACAAACGATCTCCATCTCGGGGATCTCTCCTTGCTTGGATACACTGCCCACCTTCCCATAAATCGTTTTTCCTTGATCTTCACGGCAGTTTTATCCCGTGAATTTTACACCACTTCGTGACGTCGACGAAAAATGCTGACCGCGGCATGCCTCGAGTTGCATATTAGTTCCGTTCTAACTCCGCGAATTTCCATCCTCTTCCACTACCATCCCCCCCGTTTCTATCGCCAACCACCCCCTCCCTCTTTTCTTACTCCTCCCATGGCGACTCCTCAGTTGCGTGATCGGCGCGCTGCTCTTTTGGAGCCCGGCGGAATATTTGGCTGCCTTCCAACTGGGCGAGTCTCCCGCTCTCTCCCTCTCCCTCATTTCGATTCCGCTGTCTTTGCATGTAAGTGCCGCTGATAGGAGGAGAAGATGAGGTTGTTATGAGTGGCCCTCGCGGCATTTCATTATTTATTTTAAGGAACCCCTATCGCATCATGTGTTTGGTGATCGGCATCCCTTGGATAGTTCGTAGGTAGGTCAAGGACTAACAATGACTGACGCCCGGGAAAATTGGACCCGATTTTCCAACATTTTTGCCGGATCCTCCTTGGATAACCGGCTAATGAATACATTCCGTCAGGTGTGGTGAATTAAAGCGGTTTTTCTTCAGTCACTTCTCAGAAGAATAGCTCACATCACATTTTTCAATATAATTGATTTGTCATAATTATGTTTTCGTCACGCTTTTTAGTCGCCTTTTGCGTTATTGTTTTGCAGGCGCTCTACTCGGTCGTTAAATGTAATTTCACAGCGCAACAAAGTCATTCCATCCTATTAATTAAATTTTAATGGAAAAAATAATGGATTTTCTTTCAATTCTGAAAATAATCACAACTAGTCGCTATTAATCGCACATTCCTTCGTCATACTTGTATTGTGATGTTAATATTACTTTTGTTCACACTCAGAAAGGTGGAGTGCATTTTAAATAAAAATATTTGAAGAAAATTTGCCATTGGAATATTGGCCAATTGAGAGTGAATACGTGCCTGCATCATCTTAAATATTGAGTTATAGAGGAGATTTTGCGGTCCTCGTTTTGTTTTCAAATAAGTAGTGGTGTAGTGCTAAGTATTGTGGGTACTGCCATTTTCCATGAATGTGGTCTCCCTTAAGACAAATCTGAAATAATCAGGTTTAAATAACAAAATAAAATAGACTTCCAGGAGAAGATAATTTTAAATGCTGAGTATGGGTAACAATTCGAAGTTAAAATATGTGAAAATTGTTAAATATTGCAAAATTAAGAAAATAAAAATCTGCGAAGATTAGCTTATTCTACATGACGTGCGTCTTTGGATGAATTAAATGTTCTTACTAACGTGCCTAAAGGACCTTGCTTCATATCTCGTATTCTCCTTAAAGTATAGCCTCAAATAAATCTCTCAATTCCCAAAAATACTTTACTGTGAAAAAAGAAAAAAACTTATGACCATATCAGTATCAGGTAATGGGGATCAGTCATTCCTGTAAATAACGAAATAGCGGTAGGGCGTGTGGGAGAAATGCTCATTTTGACGACTTCGTCGATGTTTAATTCTACTTTTAAAGTATTTTGGTCCCATCGGGCAGCCTCTTGTGCCATTCCTCCTATTCCCATCAAATTAAAGCGTGCTTTCAAGTAACAAGGACCGATCGGGGGCCCTCCGCCCCGGGACTAAATTACACTCCCGCTTTATCCTTCCAGCAAACCTAAGACGCCGACCGTGATCCCACATCCTCCCGCACACGTCATCTTCCAACCGTTAAGGCTTGGAACGACATGGGGGATGAAGGGTTTATGACTATACCGTTAGCGGTCATGAGAACCGTCGGCGATCAACCGGAATGAATACTGAATGAACCTCATTCGAAAGTAAAAGGATGCGTTCGATTCTTACGGGCGATACCTTGGTCTTTGCTGTTTTTTTCCCTGGTCGCTATTTACCGGCCCTGGAGTCGGGATTAGCTTCGAATAAATCTCCCTCCCCCACTCATCGCCCGTGAGTCACATGTGGGGGCCGGAAGTTGGCGATGAGAGAGCCGCACCGAGCGTGACGTATCGCACGAAGGGAGGGTTTCGATTCCTCAACGTGACGCAATATTTGCGGTAAATCGCATGAATGATTTAACCTAGTGTGGCTCTAGGCGTGACTAACGTGCTGGTGATGTTTTTTCAAAAGAAACAAATTAAATCTAGGAGTAATATTGTGCGACGAAGGTGGTGATCTCACCCGCACTCATGAGGCAGGTACTCCGACAGCAAATCATGGGCGTGAGAAACTGATAACGTAATACCGTTCGTGTACACCTATTGTTGTAACGGAATCAATTTATAATTTCCGAAGCGAGCTAGGTATCATTCATCGGGCATCAACGTCTTCAATCCATGTTTCTTCAACATCGTGTCTCGTTCAAGATATAAAATTGATCCGTGTTGTATACCATTCTTTTTTCTATTCACAGTTGACTGGTTCGCTTCTCACTGTTGCGCTGATCCTATCATTTTTTACTTCATTTGTACTTCGATAGATCCTGAGTGACTATTTCATGTCATTAAATTTTCGAACTGCTCTTTCACCATGGTAGCTTTTTATGGGGACTAGGACATCTGAGAAAGTCGCAGCCGTTGCAGGCGAAATTTTTTTAATTTCTCAGGTCACGGACGAGCAATAATCCCGCGATTAGCATTGAAGCCGAACTAAGCTTAAACGTTGAGGAGTACAATTTTTAATGAATGCGATAATTATCTACGCAGAAGCTATGCTTTGGAAAAGAAGGAGATGTCGCGAAGAAAATTGTAATTTTTTGCTCGCCTAATCCTGCGATTCAGACCACAATGCGTACGCAATGAAACGAAAAATAAAGTCCTTTTTAATTGGAGAATTAGCACCCAATTAACGAGCTCAGATTTCTAGAGAGAGCGAACGAACCCGCTAGCAAATGTTTAGAGTAAGGAAAAAAAAATAATAGGCGATCAGGAAACGGCTGTGGAATTTCTTTTATCTTTTCTACTTCTTCGTTTAGCTCCCGAGGCTCTGATTCGTGGAATTAGTTGGGTTCGATGGTTACTTTTTTTGACCGCTCCAGTTTTTCCCCCTCATTGTCTCCCGATCTTTCCGATGTCTGCAGATTTCCTCAGCCGAGACGAGGGAGAATTGAAAGAAATGCGCCTCCGTCTCGACGCTCACCCTTGCCCTGTTTTCCTTCGAATATGCATCCTATTGATTCTCATCCCACCTCTGCAGCTGCTCTTCTAAGTGGTGCTCAACTCGTCCCTTGGATTATTTCCTCAGACCCTGCGGCCTCTTAAATATTTTTTTTCATTTAAATAAACCGCATTTGAATTTCAAAACAGGACAAAATCTTTTTATAATATACTTAGATCATTTGATCTCCGCACTGTTCCTATATAAATAGTATCCTTTCCAAAAACGCTTTCACTCACTAAAGCACAACTCTTCATTTGTAACTACATTGAGTTCTTTGTCTCCCCTGGTTTGCCAGTCATGCGACGATCTCCAAATATCCGTGTTTAATAGGAGATTTAAATGTGTATAACCGTCACTTGAGTCACAGTAATGGTTGGCATTCTCTAGCTTCTGTAAAAGTTAGTTATCCATGGTCCATTTTACTTTGCATTGTTCATTGGATTGTTGAGATTTTCACCAAAAGCGTGCACTGTAAATTGTCTCATATAAATACACCTAAACTCTGGAACCTAAGAAAAGAGAAAAAATGTCATCATGACAAGAATCGTATCATAACAAATTGAGAGGAAAATAAATAATTTACCGATTCCTGGATCAACTTTACTGTGTGTAAGCTCTAGGTACTATTTCACCAGAAATTGGATTTTGGTATACTAACCTTGTGGCAAGTCATTTTTTGTCATTTTGCCCAGCACTGCACTTTCGTTTTTCCAACTACGGACCCATTTTCTTTGCGAATGTCTGGTTTACCCATGATCACCAGCGTGAGCCCTTCTTACAGTTTCTCCCGAGTATCCTCCTCCGCCTAAGGTCCCACTACGGATCCGTCGCTCTCATCACATTCCTTCCCGCGTTCATCTGTCTTCGCCCTTCTCGTTTCCATTGCCTTTCGGGCTCCTCGTGAGGGACTTCCTCTCGAGTTATCTGGAGTCTTAATCTGCATGCGTAAATATGATACCATTCCATTCATGTATGGGTCTGAACTCCCCTTGTTCGACATCCATGGTAACGGTTTCCTGAGTCACCGGCATTGGATTAAGTGGGCAGCAGTTTAACCACGACAACAGCCTTCGATGACATCTACCAACGAGGAGAAAAAGAAACGGTTGGTGAACGCTGCATTTTGAAGGAATGAAAAAAGAGGATGTGTGAGACATGCAGGATAATCGAGATCGACGAGGATGACTTACTAGCCTTTAGGACCAATGACGGAACATGAGTGAATACAAAATGATAGATGAAAATATTTCACGCACTCCACCTTGGAGGTATCGTAATTGCATTGACTTTCGCTTTCGGACTTTGGGAAAATCGATTTCTTTGGCAGGCAGAAAACGGCATTGACCTTCTTCAGCGTTACACTCTGAACTGCTCTTTATCGCATTCTAAATTGTGTGTCCTAGGGTGCATTTCACTCATTCTATGGTACAATAAATCTATGTCGTTGTACAGAAAAACTCGGAAAGGAGAAATTTTGGAGAAGGGCTTATGGAGTGTGGAACTCCATTACTACTCGTATGAGTTGGGAGTTCCAAAAAGTCCAAATGCGGTGATTGAATGGGGTGTGATAACACATTAAATAATAATATCATAATCCATTGAACATTAAGCTCAACTCCTAAAAAACATAAAAGTGGTAATAAGATAACTAAAAATTGTTCTGAATAGCGCCTTGCTGATTTTGTACAACCGCTCAAAATCTCATTGGACTAGTCCTTTCAACCTCTTCGGAGTGAAAATTATACCAGATTTGGTTTAGCGATGGTGAAATTCATGTTGTCGATGAATTTTCTTGTATTTATCACGTTTTATTGTCTTTTTATTTAGTCAGCAACATTTCGTAAAGAAAACGATAAAAATGAATCAAACTAATTATTATTCAAATTTTAATCAGTGTAATGATATAAATATTTTTAATTCTATTTTTATTCCTTTTCATTTCTTCCATTCGTTTTGGCTTCTTAATGATATTTGATACGTCTTTCCCCTCGGGTATATCACTCCCAATGCTACTGATGTTTTCCCACGAACTTTGGTGACGCCTTAGCTCTCCAGTGAGAAGGTGATCTGATAAGCCTTACCTTTGCGTCCCCCCCCCCCCCAAATGTGGGGGGGGGGGACGCAAACTAATGCTTCTGCCCCACCCACCCGGCCCACGCTCCCTCCTCCACACTCCCCGCTGTCCCGTCGCATTTCGTCCACCGTCGCCACTTAACCGTTTGACGGCCGCTGGTAGTTAGTTCTTGCGCCGTCGCGTACACGATAGATCGTCAAATGCGATATGCGACCTCCCACGCATATTGAGGAAACTCGATTCCCGAGTATTGCAGCCACCACCATATCCACCTCCACCCACACTCGGCGTGGGCTTTGAACGCGTGCTTTTTCGCTGCGGATTTTTACCCGTCTTGTTCCTCCGCCTTTAGGAAGAGGAAAGCATGAGAGGGGCGGGGAGGGGAGATGAAAATTCAGCAGTCAGCCCTAAGCTCCATTGAGATTCGCATTCGCAAGTGCGTCGCGTCGCTCGAGAGGCTTCTGTGGCCTTTCATTACGGGTCTTCGCTCTTCTTTCGTTTAAAAAAAAGAAATATCAGTCTTCCCACATCCCATCCTCGCGAGGCAATTTCAATAATTGTGTCTAACCCGGTGGATTTGCTTCTCATGCCCGAGTGGATTACATGGTTTGATCGTTTGCATCAATTTCCTTAACCCACATATTCACTTCGTTGTCTTTCTTTTTCCCTTTTCCACAACCTCTACAACCCATTATTACCAATTCATTAGCGATCAAACGCTACATCCTAATCCCAGGTGTTTCTTGCCTGGGTCGTGACTATCCCATTCCATATGATCCTTACCTATGAATCCGTATCCGTTTTTCAACGCTTCGATATCGTACCATCGTCCGCTTTTTCTCCTTCCGGTCCAATTATCGTCCGTTATTTTCAGACTGGTATTTTTTTCTCCACCTTCTTCGATGTCCTGTTGGCTATCGGTGTTTTTCCACCGTTTTAATTGCTTAACTTAAAAACCACTCCTATCCCTCCTGTGTGTGTCTCTCTCTGTCTCTAGATCTATCTGCTGGACGTTTCTTGGGAGAGTTTAGTTCACTTACAAATGTGTTCGTAGAATTTAAAAGCTTTTCGTTTGAATTAAAAACTCTCCACTTGAGTTTGGGTTCAATCGGAAAGCATTTCATCAGCACGGACTCTCTACTTCATTATATTTACTATGGATGCATAGTGATTTGGCACCGTATGTTAGGGTTTTCTTAATCCATACATATTTAAAGTTGCAAATTCAAGTTCAATTTGCTTTTTCGATGTGTTTTTCATGTATCCTGCCTGGAAATCTTTGGTCGGAAATGCAAGCAATAGCTTCAACTTTTAATTTCCTCATTGTGTTTTTAGCATCTTTTTACGCGAAGAATAGTAAAGATGTTTGTGTATACTCCTACAGATATTTAAATGCTCATGTCTCCAACGACAAATTTTACGAAAATATTCAATAATATTTCAAGTACCTTCATTATACGCATCAACTTGAGCAAACATTTTTTGAGCAAAAGTTTTTCTGGAATCCCTAATGAGATTTATAAAATATCTCGGCCATGTTATATTTCTCAAATCAGAAACACATTTGCCAAGAAATTTCAATTGTGACTATTTTCATTCATCCCTTTAACATTGAAAATTAACATTAGTAATTTAAGTCGTATTTCTTGTTCAGTAGATGGTATACAAATTAGCCAACCCCAGGTATACTTCGAATCCCTTCTCTGTCACCGCGGATGTATTCTGTCTACCCAGCATACCTTATGGAAGACGAAGAAAAAACGCCATTCTGCTCAGAATAGTTTGGTATTACTGATGTAGCTACAAAATATATCATCTATGGCACAACCAAGGCAGAAATTAACTGCCTCTTGCCAGTTTAAAATTTGTTCCTATTTTTTCTTATGTAGCGAATGTGTACATTTTTGAGAACGAGGTACGGCTGTGATGAAAAGGTACAGCCACATATCGTGTGATTCATTCGCATTTGACGTCGAAAAATGGTCATAGCGCTGTATGACAAGAGGCATCGGAGCATCAGAAACCTCTTCACCTCCACGAAATTGAATCCATCAAATAGAAGTGTTGAGTAAATCTTCCCCTCACCTATTAAAATATATTCGGTCCATGCAGTAGGATTTTTGAAAGGCGAACCGTACTGTAAGGAACACACAAGTGCACGTCGAGGCGTCTAAATGATTCCTCTCCCAAGCCTCCTCCCCTCCCGCCGTCACACGCCCCAGACCCTGTCGCTCACTCCTCACGCCCTGCCTCGCAAATCTTTCTGCCTTTCACATTTCTCTCCCCGTGCCACTCATATCTCTTTATCCCACCCACTCCAAACTCTCCCCTGCCTCGCCCCTTCCACCGCGCGCTCGCTCAACTGCTGCCGGAGTGAGTGAGACGGAGAGGGAGAGAGAGTGGAAGGAGGTGGAGGAGGAGGAGGCGAAGCAGACGGGGATATGTACGCACATGGAGCCGCTCGACCGTCTCATGAGCATGTCCCCTCCACCCCGTCAGGGAGATTATTCACAACCCCCGGCTCACGAAGGTGTCGTTTTAATGTCACGAAGGAAACAATGCATCTGTTAACCCCTGCAGACTCTACCACCGCCTCCTTTTCCTCCCGCGTCGAAGCCTTTCTCGTCTTCTTCACCACTCCCCCTCCTCCTCGTAACCCTCTCACCCTTTATCATCTTTCATTCATATGTATACACAAATATACACGTACACACACATATATGAGTGTGTTTATATATGTACATATGTCTGTGTGTATGTATGCGTACGCATACATATTACATATACGTACACACACACACATATGATCCCTTATTCCTTGCCGTCATTTCTAAAAAAGGGGCGCACCCCCCAGACTGCTGTCCATCCCCGCCCACTAAGGGCGACCTCTCCCATCGCCCACTTCACCGTATGATTTCTCCGGTAATCTCAAAAAAAATTATTTAAAAAAATCATCATCCTCTCTCTTTCTCCCCAACTACTTCTATTCTTCTGCTCCCATCCCATTCCGTCCCTCGGATCTTTACCCACAAATTCTCCCTCTCTGTCCTCCCTCTCTAACCGTCGCTTGCGCACACACGGAGACAAGTCTTCGGAGCGCTCACGCCCACTCGACGTTTCCACGTTTTTAACGTTCATCCGGCACGCAGATGCCTCTCGTTCCACGCACACATGCCTCCGTCCCCTCTCGCCCCCAGTCCCCTCACCCTCTCGCTCCCGCCGCTCGACCCCAGAGGCACGCACTCGTCATTTCCCCACCTGTTGCGACGTTTCCATCCCGCGTCGCCGTGCACAGGGAGCCTCCTTATGAAATCATCTTTTTCGAGTGACGTGTTTAAGGCGTGTCGGATTGGAAAATCATTTTAGCTCCGGAGGAGGACGGAGACGTCGGAGCTTCGCTTAAAACGTTGTTCCCCCGTCGTTGAAACGATCCGGGGTTGATTTTCACTCATTTGGTTAATTTGAGGGAACGCCCTTTGCCAAATTACATTTCAAATGCACGTTTATACATTTTTAGATAAGGTTTCCCGGAGATGTACCTATTCTTGCAATGTTGGGACATTCGTGGGTCGGTGAATAGTTTTAGGGCACATCACTGTGCACTTGAGTTGGTGATACCCTAGAGCAAAGGACTCGAAAGCAATAAAATTCAATTTAAAGATAACCTGTTTACTCGACGACACCATGGTATCTCCCAATAAAACTGGACCAGCTGAATGCCTTTGAATATATGAATAATATTGTAAGTTATAACTTCACATTTAAAATATTCCGGGGTAAAACATACTCGTGCCTACATGCTCTTGTATTCGTGGTGCCGCATTGGCAATATCTCGTCAATATTTAAAGTTCAAATACAGTCAAATAGTTTGTACCTTAGTACCGAGGTATACCGAAGTATACCGAGCGTTGATTCGAATGAAATGAAAGTCACTTGACGGATCGCAGTAATCAGAAAACATGAATTCAAGTCTCTCATGTCATGTAGCTCAGAGGAGTAAACAAATTAAATCTGTGCCGATTATCAATTGTGTGAGCAGGGAAATGATTCATTCTTTTGAATCGAGTTATTATCTGATGCGGTCTGGGAGGCCACCTCCAAAGAAGGAGAACCTCTGGCGTAAAGTGCGGGCGAACCCCATTCTCGACTCGTTTCTTATTTTCTCACCTCCATCCCTCTCTTCACTCATTCTTCCGCCACTCTAATTCCCCCCTTCTCCGTCTCTTTCCACCACGGCACCTCTTCCCCATCCCCTCCTGCAATTCCGAGCCGCTCGCCTTGCCACCGAATCCTTTACCTCGGCCTGATTACTCTCCGATACCCATTTGGATAGCTTTGCGAGGCGACAGGTGACAGGCTCAGTTCTTTGAGCACGCCGCATTAATCTTGTCCGTCATATCGATGGAGGTGGGGGTCGGGGAGGGGCGGTCAAGCAATGGGTGGGAGGGGGCGAGAGGTCCGTGGAGGCAGGTAGTGGTGGGGGAGGAAATATGAGTAATGGATAGCGGGGTCGGTCCGTACGCGTTCCTCCGTCCAGCCGGTGGCGGCGAGGGCTCGCGTGCTCTCTCGGGTGGGGAGAGGCCCTCTGAGGCGAGCACTAATTAGTTTGGAACATCTCGCTCGCTCGGTGGCTCGTTTGATCCGTCTCCCACTCCCCCGCCCCCCGTTTCTCCTCCTCCACATTCCCCTCCCACCCGCCAGCCTTCCCCACCCCCTCCCGTGTTTTCCTTCCGTCCGAATGGAGTGTCGTAATAATCGTTCAGCAGGTAGTCGGGGTGGAGGAAGAGGACGGAGCATGTTTGTCGGGCGGAGGAGGATGGGAAGGGGAGGAAGAGTCGTAGTGACGGAGAGGGAGGCGAGGAGTGCGTTTGTGCGTGCGCGAAAGAGAGGAGGGCATGCATGAATGGACTGCTCCCGCTCCTCCTCTCGCCGCACCCTCAAGATATTAAGAGAAGTGTAAAAGACGAGATTAAAGATTAATGAGATAGGGAAGACACGTGCAAACAAGCGAGAGTTGGGGGTGTTGGTGGGGGGCGTTTGCTGGTGACGTGGGGGGAACGGTTTTAAGGTGTCCCTCGAACTTGGGAGTGGTGGTGGATAAGGAAGGGGAATGTTGAGAGTGAAAAAATTTGTGAGGAGACGCATCATCGATATCGCCAATCATTTAAGTGTCTACTTCTGTCGTTGTGTTTTTCTCTGTCTTCAGACGGCATCGCATTAGAAATCGGTTCCATGCAAAGACTCTCTTTGAGCTTCGTTATCTTGTTAAGATTAGAGATTTTTTATCCAGATTCTCCTTTGGTAGATATTTATGTCTTTCCATGCACTGAGTTGCTAATCTACGCTTTTTCTATGGAGTTTACGAATTGTATTGCACGCTCCGTATCCAGCGTCTCTTTATCGGAGCGACTTCGCTGGAGGATGATGGCTGGAATCCTTCTCGTACCCTTATGGTGGCTTGCGGGGTGCGGTGTGAAATTTGATGAATGAAAATTTTCATAGATTCAAGTGCATTTGGCTTTGAGAAACTTTTCTTTAATTTTAAAATTATCTTGTGATTTCTACACATTACAATTTTTAAAGTGTAAATATATGCTATTATTTTTCCGAAAAACTTGGTAACGCGACGACATATCTATTTTCAGTGAATATTCGAAGTGGACTTGTAAAATTAATATATTGAATGATAGATGAACGCAGTTATTATCAATGAGGCATATAGCACCGGGTAAGGAGTCTGGGAACTTTTCCTTAGCACGACCTAGGCATAGTGAATTCTCTAGTCTTTCTTTTTGCGTGTCATTTGGCATGTTGATAGATTACAATGGTAGGTTTCCAAATTCTTTGTTAACCTCTACTCTATGAAATGTAGAAGAGAATTAGTGCTCGGGACCAATTCATTTAGTTTCGTCCTAAACTGAAGAAACTTCAGTTTAGGACGAAAAGGATTCCTTCATGCTGACGAACTTATGTTTCCATCTTCAAAAATAAATTTAAAACATATTTATGGAGGATCAAAACTCGACAAAAACTATACTCGTATATCTCCTTAAAAATAAATCTAAATTTATTTGGCAATGCTGAATAAAGACAGTTTGTAAAGTCAAAGAGTAGCTGCTTCATTTAAAACTTGCGATGCAAGGTATAAAACAGATTGAATCAACTTTCTTCGATGAAATATTTTTTAAGTCTTGTGTGGTATTGGGATATTAACACGAGGATATCATTTTGCCCCTGGGGTAGTCTCGAAACCTCGAAAGAATTCAGCACGCTAAAGAGCTATTTTATTACTTGGGGAACTGTACAATTTGTATGTCGACGATGTAACACCACTCTCGAGAGCAATATAACATTTGGAAGGCGCAACAGAGCACAAAAATAAAATAGATAACACGTAAAAGGACACTCACATTTCAGAAAGTTTAAGCTTTTGGCCTCCTCTGAGGCCTTCTTCAGGTCATATTGACACTGATATATATATATATATATATATACTATATGTGTGTGTGTGTGTGTATACATATGTGTATATATACATATGTGTATATATATAACAGGTACTCGGGTACCTGTATATCATACTTATCCCAACCCTTCATTACATTAAACTCCACATTCGTTCTTCCTGCTGTTCGGTGGAAAATGTATTTCCGCAGTTACCAACTCCTGAGGATGCATTTCTTTCGGCCTAAATCAAAACGTCTCCGGCCACGTCGGCAGTCGGTCGTTCCCATTGCTCTTTGATACGAACACCGGAAAAGGAGCTGCATGGACAAAGACTTTAAAGCCACGATCCGCGTCCAATTTTAACGAGGTTACCTTCCAGCTCCCTCTTCGGGTGACCCAGCTGACCGCCCATCATTCCCTTAGCGGAAACGTGAAGAGCAAAAGGGTTTTGCGTTCCTTCCATTCTTTTTTCACCGACGATTGTTGCAAAGAAGGGTAGTATCAAATTCCTATCAATGGTCCATCCACCGGCAGCAGTGCTCTGGGTCTCCCACAAGTCTCTCTTCTTCTAGCTCTCTCTCCCACCTCCTCCCTTTGATCCACCCTGTTATGGACATTAAATGGCGTCATCCCCGTTATGCTCGGCGTTTGCCCACTGCATGAAGGGTTGACTTGAGCCGAGCGCGCTCATTTTATCGCATGGGAACGCTCTGAGATTGGAATCACGGGCGAAATAAATCGGTTATTGCGGTGAGGGTTAGTGATTCATTGGAGCACATATTTCAGTGCCATTACCTTCCTGGTGTATAGCGTTCGTTTATCACATTTTCAAGAGTGAGAAGAGGATGAGATCCCCACTACACCATTGTGGAGTTCTCGAGGGCAATGAAAATTGCACATGTAGGTTGGTATATGTTGGTAAAATGCTATGCCAAATTTTTGTGGCAAATTAAAATATTACTTCCACAGTAGTTTAGGTTTTTATTGGTTTATTTACGCGCGGTTCCAATAAGAAACTAAGCTGGGATAGCCATCTACTGGGAAAGGTATTATATTACAATGCTGATCCATAATTTTGAAGTGTTTCTCTTGAAAGACGATTCCCGTTTAATTGGAAGAGCCCATTATAATGACAGAGAGAAAGCGTCACTTGTAGTCCTTACTGCGAAATCAAACTATGCTAATCGCTTCTCTCAGGCAGGAATGACCGAATTGGTAAATTTCATTTTTTTCAGCGAGTAGTTAATTTCAAGATTTTGCAGTTTTGCAGGAATTAGTTAACCATCAAAATTCTTTGATTTTAATTATTTAAAATTAATTCATATCCAGTGGCTACGTGCGCATATTTCACGCATCAAACTTTAAATTTTGTCGATATTTTTAGTCACAGTTAGGGGTTGTAATTGCTCGTGTCTCTCTTTTATGATCTTGGCGGATTAGAGAGAGTTCATAGAAGTATTCATCGTCGGCCTTCTATCATTTTAAATTTCCGTCTCTGTGAAACATTAGTTGGCGTCAAAAATCTTTTCCATTTACGTCGAAAGCTTTCAGCCTGAACCTCGTCGATCGCCCCACGTCTCACCACGTCATCGGGCGCCTTTGTACTTCGCTTAAAGGGCAGTCAATCAGCGGACCCTGGCGGCGGGTAACCAACAGTGCCGTGCGGGTCTCTAGATATGCATCATCCGCCGGATCGCTCTCAAAGGAGGTCATTTGTCCCCGTGTAAATCTTTCCCTTGCCTCACACAAGAACTGCTGTACCGTCCATTTATTTCTCACGATATTTATTAATACTTGTGCTCACCACCAGATCGCTCCCTTTCCACAAAAATCCTGTTCGTTGCACTTAGCATATCGCTCCCTTCTCTCCATCTCAACCGATCCATCTTTCTATATTTGCTTTAATAGTTCCATTCAGACATTTTCTAAGGCAGTGGAACCAGGGAAGAACATAGCCCATTCAGCCTCGACCGAGCTAAGTCGTCTAAAGATGTGGTATCCATGTAGGACTCTTTTCGTGCCATAAATATTTTCCCATAAACATTTTGGCATTAGATTTGAACGGGGAATTACAGTAGTAGTCTCTCTCGATACTTATTGACACCGTTGCCATTTGATGGTAAAATTATTTTCGTTTATGCAAGTGCAACAAAATAGCAGCCTGACCACATTTAATATATTATGTAAAGCAATAACTCAGGAAATAATGATTCTGAATTTCCTGAAAAGATTAATTAAAATTGGCAATTTTCCACAAAAATTTTATTTTGTGGAAAGTTGCCAATTTTAATTAATCATGATATTCCACCATATCATGCCTGAAACGTCTCTTTTTATTCCTGAAAATAAATATTATTTGACGATTTGCACGCCGAATACGAAAGAACGTCCACGTTTTCACAGCTTCAATATATGTTTCCGTCTATGTTTTCTCGTCCTGTTCCCAAAGAATATAAATAAATTTAGTTCCTTTTAAAACGTGGTGTGATAACACTTTCTAAAGGTTTTCTGTAAGATGCAGAAAGGTGTTTTTTCAACTACTTTATCTTAACACTAAGGCTGTCTCTCAGTGAGAGAAGCATAATCCAATTCTTCATTTGATCTCCTTGAAGGATTAGAAACGCAAAATAAAAGTATTGCCTAAATCTCTGTTGCCAATTTTACTAGCCCTTCTTACTCTAGTGGCTTCAGCAACGCGGATACCCGGCTGGTTTGCTGGTCGTAATGGAGTTTACCGGAGCTCCCACCCCACTTAGATACGCCTTTCCAAACGGAGGAGTATTAAGAATGGACCGGACGCGGTCGTTCATTTCGCGCCATGCTATCTGATCAGGTCCCACACCCGCATCCCTCCTTCTGTAACCCCTCCCCCCCTGCCATCCCACTTAATCTCCCCATGTGCGTGTGTGACAATTCAGTTGTGTAATTTCATCAGCGGCGCCACGGACACACTAAGACTCTCTCGTAAGGCCTATCGAGATATCCGTCTTGTCTGTCCGTCTTTCCCAGCCTCTATCTCGCTTCCTCTCACTTCGATCTTATTCCCTCGTTTCGCTTCCCTCCCCCCCTCCTCCCCCAGGTCTTTTCCACCACGGGCTCAGATTCGACTGGAAAGGATGGCAAATGTTCAGGGCCTCGAGGGAAAAGTCACGAGCGTAGCCTAATTTTGAGTTGGAGTGAGTCCTGCACCTACTCTTGTTCTAAAAGTCGTTATGCTGCCGCGTGAGGCCTAGGAAAGTCATGAATGTTTTCTTTTTTGACGAGTTACCACATTTGAGAATACCAGAGAGTTACCGTTTCGCCATCGGCACGTAGAGTACTATGTAACTAGCTAGGCATCGTGGGACTAGTTCTGAGGGGGAATTTCATATGATTCCCGACTCTGTTTACCAACCTGTAAGTAAATGTGCCTCCGAGCGACGCGTACCCTTACTTGAAAAACAAACAGGATTAATCGCCGTTTTCTTTCATTAAGTGCGTTTCGTAAGCGAGAGAAATAATCCTCGTTCGATTGGAAAAGTGAACTATTTCAATTGTTTTCAGTAATTTGACAAATTGCGAGCACGCTCATTCGGTGCTCAAGGTTAATTACGGGCTAATTCCTGTCCCAGGGACCCTCCTTCTTTATTTAGGTTTAGCTTAGGCATAATTTCAGTCTTCAGACACAAGTAGGTCGGCAGCGCATCATTATATCAAGTAAAAAGACAGGGGTTCGAATCTAAGCAGGACATACAATCGTTTTTTGAGCATGGGCACGTTTTGCTCGCTCTATATATACGGGCTACGCCATCCGTCAAGTAGGCATCTAGTTTTTTTTCATTTTCCCGTTTCAACTCACTGCTTTTTAATTAATTAATTTGAAGTCAGTAGTCACTCTTTTAAATTATCACCTTATTTTTTTGCGACCCCAGGTTATTGGATTTTAAAGAGGATGCTGGGAGATGGAAGGTAAACGGTAGCGCACGACGGGCAGTTGCTACTGTTTTGATGTTACTCAGTGGACAATTTGATCTCCAACAGGATTAATGTGACATTTGATCGCATCGCAAAATAGGTAATCCAAATGGAAATGGCTCCTCCTGTTTTGCAACCTCGGCATTGAGAGGTCTGGGTGAACGAGGCAAGTGAGGCGATAGGCCGTAAAAAGTTTTACCACTTTGTCCCAGGCAGGAAACATTCTACGCCTACTCGTCAAAAAGTATACTCTACCAAGAAAGAGTTTTTCGAGACACCCACGGGCTAGCAAATTGTCTGTAGGTATAACGTGATCTCTACCACACCGTGCCACCCTCACCGTTGTCTCCTTATTATTTTTGAAATATGTGCCCTTCGAGAGGGTGCTCGGTTGTGTTTCAATTTTTATTTTTAACCTGCTCCTCCTCCCGACCGACAAGTCTCTCCCCGCTCTCTTCTCATCAATCCGTCTCTCATTAAGAACGAGAAAAAAAGCACAGCATCGGCTCCCTCACATCCTTTCGCCTTACACAATTGTGTGTGCTTTCTCCCTTCCCTCAACTCCATCTCGGTTGATTTTTCAGTTCACCATGATTGATCCGCTGTTCCTTTTCTAAACCCGCCACCCCTCCCGGTGCTCGATAAGCGAATGAAAAAGGACCATTTTTATTCTATCCATTTTTCAAGTCCCACGTTGTCGTCGTAAAAGGGTGCGGTCCCTCTCGCTCTCTTTCTCTAACACCCCCCCCATCTTCATTCCCTCCATCCTCCCCCTTATGTTCCTTTCCTTCACCCCCTTACGCTCCGCCCTTGCCGACCTCGCCAACTTCACGGTGGGGAGGGACGCGGGGGCAATAAGGAGGTAGGGTAGTCATCCCGTGTCATTTTTTATTTGACCAACAATAGAGGCGGGAGCCGCCGCCATCATGGTCGACTCTGTTTACATCGCTGTTCAGTTTAGTGTGCGTCCATCTCTCTCTTTTTCTCTCCTTGACACGTGGGCGATCCGATTCGCTCCCCTTTCTCTCTCTCTCTCTCCTTCCTACCTCCTCAATATCTTCCCATCTCAGTCACCTATCTCTAAAAGTTGATTACTTTTATTATTATTTAAAATTCAGCGTTGTATCTAGTGGTTAGAACTGGGGTCTTCGAACTAACGCCCGCATAAGGTTTTTATGTGACTGGCAGACACATTTGATATCGTACAACTTAAGCTTGTTCAAGATACTCTTTCATCGCTAAGACCTCGCCGGACGATTTAAGATATTATTCTTGATACGCCATCATCTCAGATGTACTCATGGAATAATTAGATGCTCATAGATTGGAGCCTAACACTTGTATTTCATTATATTATCGTAATTTATTTAGCTGTACAATTTTAAGTCTTACCTTTATTTTATTTTATTGGGAATAAAAACAACAATTTTTTGTTTCTACGTACGGTATTTATAATTATAATTAAACAAATTAGGTGTTCTTTTAGATCCGACCTTCATTGCAGTTTTCCACGTATTTCCAAGTCCAGCTTCGCAAATATTTTGGGCATCTCTTGAGTTAGGTGATTGGGCTGCTGCCAATATTGCCCCGAGTTTGAATCTGGGTGGATATTTCCAACTCTGTCCAAGATGTGATTTTGAATAACAGAACTGACTAAGAAATCGCTGGAGGCTCAGGAAAAGGAACTGCTCGACTCTATCCCTGCCCAACGAATTTCATAAGATGCCGAGTTAAACGCAGGGTGAGATCGTACCTCAAATGTAAATTCCGCTTTGAAAGTTATTAGCTTCGTCGGATATACAGTAAAACAAATCTTTTTCTCGGGAAATTTCACCGTTTGTTTTGCCCAGAATTTGCAATAATTTCTCCGATTTCGATGACAACTACCTTTGTCGTGTATGTTTTGTAGGGTTTTTTTTTACTGAGCCATCACTTCTCCTTGGTCACTTTGGTACTAACACTTTTCGTTGGTATTTTCGTTAAGTTTTGCTAGTGTGTGCATCTGGGATTTCCGATTTGTTCCCCTCAAATACTTTTCCATTTGATATCTTTGCGTAATTTATCATCTTCATAGTATATTTTTCTCCTGTGTACATACCTTTCCATTTGTAAATTTTTATTGAGTTTTTTTAGGGTATTGCTGGACATGAGGCTAATGAAAGACCTGTTCATTTCTCTTTTCTTTGAATGAAAACATCAGCCTATCTACTCTTGCTTTATCATGGTATTATATTCTTCCATCCTTCATTTTTTTATCGGTTCATGTGTTTTTACTAGTTCTAATTCGCATCCTCACTCTCTTCCGAACAGGTAAATAAACGGACCTTCACCATCCCTACTACGCCTCCTTCTCCCATGTTACCCTGGCCTCGGCAATATTCACCCCGTGAATGGGTGTCTTCCGGCCCGGATTCCAGTGGATATCGGTGATGTATCCCCGCACCATGGCTCGACGACCATTGTTCCTTTAGCACTTTTTCTTCTTAACTCTGTACAGACGTTCCCTTTCGTGAGATTCCCATCGGTACGTTCCTGTTTTTGCTCTTCCTGTTTTTTTGTCCGGTTGGGTTTGGCGAGGCGGAAGCAACCGACGCTAAGATTGGTTACTCAGCTGCAGTTGCTGTTTGAGGTACATTGAATATTGATATTTCCGAATAATCATTAGTTCCTCTTAAATAATTTCATCTCGGGTAACATATCATATGTGAATATACGCCAAACTTACGCATAACACTATCCGTGTACGCACACATCCTATCCGTGTTTTATCATCAAAATCCCTTGTATATAAACTACTTAACCCCTTGTTCACTGACGGGATCTTAAAGAGTAACAGAAACTTTCTCTTAAGTAAACGGTCATTTGTTTCCAATTAATTACCTGTGAATCTGAAGTTCTGTGAATTCAGAGATAATATGATGCTGCAATGAACGTCAGATGCCATTATTTCACTCTATTTAGTACCCTCTAAAGTGTAAATGTAAACGAAGGAATTGCTTTGCAGGATGTGATGGGAATTACAAATAATACGTGAAATGATTAATTGTATTTATTGTTCTAAATTGAATGAGATTTTTGCTATTCTTATTTATTTTTGTGAGAGGTACGTCTGAAATATAATGCTCACTTACATTTGGTAGAAAAAAATATTGTTTTTCGTAAGACATTAGATTAGACATAACGATACCATTGCGAGGGCGACGAAAGGATTGTTGAGAGGATAGCAAAGGAGGCTCCAAAGGTGAATGACATTATTTCGATGGAATGATGAAGACTTTGATGGAGGGGAGAAATTGAGGCAAGCATGAAAGGGGAAGGAAAAGATAGACGTCTTGGGCAGAATGAATGGAGGCAATGAGCATGCGGAATTTATAAAATGCGTTGATTGTGAAATCGGGTGTCGATCCAAAACCTACCTTAAAAAGTGAACTACCAAATTACAGAATTGTTACCAAAGGATTTAATAGGTTATCATTTTGCAATTTTATGGAATGAAAAAATTGCTTATAAAATTTACTTTCCCGATTTACAATATTGTTACGTTGCATGAAAATCCCTAAACATGCTATGCGGGGTAGTGTTTCGTATTAACAGACTCCAAAATATATACATAATAACAACATAAAGAATATAAAGTATTTTTACATATTTACTATTGAACCATTTTTCTAATAAAATATGCATGTAGAATAAAAGTGTACTATTCTTAGAAAATTACTACTAACACCAATTATGATAATTGATTTAACGAAGGGTTAACCTTTCCTGAATGTTCAGGCATTTATAAGAAATTTCTCTTATTGATAGCGCGTATTATTACCCGTTCATTTAATTCAATTTTTATTTATTCATAATATAAATTTAAATTGTATCTTTGAAGGTCTTGCATTATTTTTAGTCACATAAATTTCAGCTTTTATTTTCAATACGATGGGCCTCTGAACTTAGTGCACAGACGAAATAAATAACTCAGCCAGTGAGGTCTTCGCTTTTCAAATAACCCGTATCGCCCATCAAATTCCAATTAATGTTTCTGTTTCTCTTCATTTCTACGACTTCCCATGAACCGAAACATCCTTTTGATCTAATTTATGATATAATTATGTGACGGGTGCACGCTTGGTTTCAAATTTTCCTCCTTAAGTGATGTGGAGATCTCTTCCATCTTATGGTGCCCAAGTACTCGTACAATGGTCTCGCTTCATGCAGATGGAGTATATTAATACATCGGCTCCCCATTTTTTTCTGCGTATCGGCCACGAAATTATGCCGATGAGGCAATTAATAACCTGAATAATGTCCATGAAGTAGTATGCATCGAGGTACCGTGATGAATATGCTGATGAATAAAAGAGGGCGCGGACGGAGAGCGCGGGATACAAGGGCCACACACTCGCGTAATACGATCGCTCGCTTGGATCGGACAGGGGGGTGGAATGTGGGAGCACGGAGAGGTCGAGAGCTGCTGCGGGGGTGGGGGAGTATACTTTGAGAAAAATTAAGGAGAAATGATGGGACGGGGGTGTGGAAATGATGAATTACACACAGAGTTGAAGCGGCATGACACCGATGGAGGAAGAGTAGGAGAAGAAGGATACGCTTGTGGATGAGATTAGTGAGTTGGGTACTTCGTGAGCGACGCGTCGGAGGAATGGGAGTTGGTGGCGACGCGGGAGGGAGAACGTGTCGGAGGATAGGGGGACGGACGGTCAGAGAGGATGAGTTGGGAGGGAAGGTATCTTGCGGTGCTCCCCAAGGACTCTCCCTGCAGAGAGAAACGCTTGATACCCGACGGTATTTCGAAGAGGAAGAACAAATGTGGACATAAAAATTGTGAAACTGTTAACTTTTAAATATTGCAGCTCTGCCGGACTTCAATTATATTTAACTAGTCGGAATAAAATGTAATGTGATACCCGGAACAGTTCAAAAAGCACGGATTAAAGAAATACAAACTGACACCGGGTTCTTTTCTTAAAAAATACGGGCGGGGAATAACGAGAAGTCGTATCCATTCGCTGGAAAGAATAGTATAAACTATGCCAAAACGACCGGAAAAGTTGGAAATGATTGGTTGGTTATTCATCGAAACTTCGGTAATGATTGGGCGATATAACGGGCTGGGGATGGAAAAAATAATGCACGAGTATGAAATATTATTGGGCAGAAGAAACAAATGGGATCGCATTAGTTACCGAGGGTGGGGTGGGAAGAGTTAAGGATACGAAGGCGTGAGAGTCGATGGAAGCCCAGGAAGGACATCTATGTGTGTGGGTGTTGGAGAACGAAGGAGACATCCAGAGGGGCAGTAACCTCTCCCTTTCGCTCTATCCACCGCCTTCGTTCCTCTCTTCCCACCCCTCCTCACCCTCCTGGTTCTTAAGGGCCCGTGTCATCCCCCGCGGCTCCGCCCTTCTCTCAACGTCTGCCGGTCACTTCATAAGTTCACGCGTACAAATAATCGAATGATCGCCAGCGTCTCACAGCACGTGTGCAAGAAGGAGCTGTTAGAAGGGTATCCGAAATATTTCTTTCGTAACTGCGAGAATAAAGACGGAAATGGACAATTTATAATTAATGCTCATTTCTTATGACTATACTTGAAATTTTTATCTTCTCCCAGATTAAAAGTACTGTTAATTACAGAAGTGTTGGAGAAGAGATTAATACGAGCGTATGAGCGCATTGCGAGATCGTGCCGCGAAAAAAAGTTTGAATAAAGAAATATTTTCTTTCCCTTATTCATCACGGTAGAACAATTCTACTTCACGGTTTTTATAAAAAAAACGAAAATATCCTTACGGGGATATCTTTCGAAAAAAATAAGTAACATTCCCTTCTTTATTCTTCTGCATTGTACTCCTTGCTTAGCACGTAATTATCTCTGCCGTCTGTGCGCAGAATGAATAAAAAGGAAAAAACCTGTCGCTGTCGGGATTTTAATTTAAAAGAAGTCTCATGAGTTCTTTGTTTTGATTTTAATATTATTTCAACCAGGAAGGTAAATGTTTTCCATGGCTTCCAAAGGGTGGGTTGCGCTAGCGGACGTGTTCTCATGCGCGTCTTGTGGCACTGCGTGGGTTTTGATCGATTAATTTTTGCGGGTCTGTTTTCTTTTTCAGTCTGGAGACAAGTGTAGGCACGCTTCCTGTCGGACAATGGGTAGACGGCCGAGTTCCACCCGGATTTCACTGGGTGTATTCCATCGGATGTATTAATTCATGGGGTCATTAAAAAGGCTTGGAGCGTGGGTTTGACGGATTCATTATTGTTATTGCGCTTGACCTCTTTTTTTGCTTTGTCGACTCGCAAAACAATGAACAATAGGGTATTTTTTGGCAGTGGGCATCGGAATGGTGATCTCATTGCACGGATACGGAGGAAGTATGTTTCGTCTTTAAGGCATCTTATAAAAGAGACTTCAAATAATGCTTCGAACCAAGTGAGCACTATCTTGAAGCACTTTGTGTTATTCCGATATTGCTCCCGTAAAATAATTTCATTTACCCTTTAATAATTTAGCACTTTTGTATTTCTGTGATTGGTTTGTTTTTTTATTGTTGCGAAACGCGAAATGCGCGAAAGTGCGCAGTTGAAGAAAATCACGTGCCTAATAAAGCCGTCGAGATGTTTAGTAAAACAAAAAAAAGTATTGAATTCTTAGTTATTAATTGAGAAATATTGATATGGTAAAAGAACACAAGGAACAATTTCGGCCTATTTCGACTGTAGGGATGTACATTTTTTAGCTCCTATTCTAGAAAGTATTGGGTTTCCAGATCCTGGAGCGGGCGAAAGATAATTAACGTGCCGGATATTCAGTCACAATCATTCTGTGTTTACTTATGGAAAATCCAAATCACACATCTTCCTTTTCAAGTAAATGGCATGAAACGTGACTTTGGTGAGATAATGATCCAGTGAGTGCAGCAGTAATATATCTCAGGGGATGGCCGTTGAAACCTCATTTCGCCATTACACATAGGAGAAGGACTAGAGACACGAGTTACCGATTCTGCACCGGTCGCGCGTGTTGTTTTAGGCAATCCGTTTTCGCGGTCGAGAAACTTTGCCGGCAATTTGTACGGAGCATTTATCACCTCACCTGACAAGTCTGGTGAGGGTGTATTTCGTTATGGTAATTAACACCCAAAATGTTACCCAGCTGAGTCAAAGCCAATTTTGAAGGAAAAGTTCCCCTTTAAGTGGTAATTATTTATTTGAGTGGAAAAAATTTTGTGTGAGATAGTAAATCAATTTCCCTTGTTCGCACACATGTGCACGATGCTCGAAAACATAGAAGGGAGACAGCAAAAGTGGCGATTAATAACTCTAAAAAACGAACGAGGTTCACTTAAAGAGTCGGCCGTGAGAGACCGGTATCCCAAAACGAAGACTTTTCTTAACATCCGGAACTGCTTTTAATTTGCTCGTGGGTGTAAAACGATACGGCTTAGGGTATTAATAAAAGATAAATATTCAAACACGCCGTCGAGAATACATCTACACCTTGAGGATTTAAAAATAATATTAGAAATCGATAAGTACCTTAAGATGGACCTACAGAGGACGAGCAAAAAACGAGATTCCCTGTCGAACATGTAAGCACAGAATACGAGACGAAACCGACTCTTTCCTTGCTTTCATTCCTATTAGGGATGTTAAAAATGCTGGGAAATTCTGAAAAGGACTTTGCACATGAATGATGCGAACCACATTAAAAAGATAAATGAAGTTACTCTTCTCGAACTTCTTCCATGGATATTGGTTGTTTCTGTGTCCATATTCCTGTGGATAATCTATCAAGCACTTTTATTTCCCATTTTTAATATGATTCGATGGGTTTTCTTATTTATTGAGTGAATGGCCGGCGTAAAACCCATGTAAGTTGAGAGCTGGTAATTATTACGTTGAGCGTTTCGGAGAAACTGCGTACGTTACCTTCAATTAAGCTGTCCATTCAACTTTTCACTCGCTGACGTTGACTCAACTCAATCTGCTCGCTAAGCGAAATTCTGGTCAGATTTTTGTTTCGTCTTCTTCGGTGTGATTACACAGTCCAACTAGGTGGACCCTCAGATTTGAAAGCGTTGAATGCGGATTTCTTTTTAAACCATTTCAAGCCTCTTCGGGGAGAGGAATGAAAGTTTAATGTTAATTGGGAACAATTATCGCTCGGTATCTGTTCATTTGATGGCTCTCGTTTTCGTTCAATCGGTGGAGTAGAACTGATTCTCTCATCCCTGTAAGAGACGTGTAATTTAAATGCAATATATACTAAGCTTCGTTAAGAGGCGACAACATGGTGCCTATTGACAGCATCGAATTCACATCGCACGCCATGTTCCCTTCGCTATGTTTCCTATTGCCCTTTCATTAGAAGAGTTTTAAATTTCACACATACAATGTCGGAGGATATAATAAGTTTATAGAATTTTTAATACACTTAAAATGAAGATTCCACATCCGAAACACACAACAGCGTTGAAGTAAAATCCTAGCGAGATGAAGATTCGACGTTCAATGTGCATAGAAATATATGAGAACACACGAGATATGTTCTCCTCGAAAATTCTCGTCCAATCTCAGACCTCGGTCGCCGCGTGGTTTTTCGTAATCCAGTGCAGTGCCCAAGAGTAGGTTATGCCCTCCCGCCGAGGTGTCCCCTAAATTCCCTTTGTGGCTAGAGATTCGACCTCAGTCAGCCCCCTCGAGCGGTGACGGAATGGAGTCCAGGTCTGCGCACCCTCGCCAGTCTGGAGGAGGTGCCGCGGTGATGAAATCACGTGCACCTTTTGTACGACTTTATTAGCGGCTGGGCCGAGCCAGTGCCCAAACACCGCTCCGAAATTAATCCTAATTGATTAGCCACCATCGGCATCGCTTTGCATCCATCCACCCGCTGCCCCTATCCCCATCTCATCACACCCGTCCTTTCTCTCGCCATCATCGGAAGAAACATTTATTTATTTCTTTTGGAAGAGGAAATAAATGTATAATAATAAATATGTATATATATTCACGCTGGTGGATAAAATTAATATGTGAGAGAAGGCGAGTGGAATTCATTCCGCTGGGTGGCGCGCGAGAGAAGAGAGAGAGTGTGGAGATGGTGTCCGTCGCGTTTTTTTTACGATAAGTGTGTTAAAAAGTCCACAAAACGAACCGGGTCGTGTCCGTAGCCGTGTGCGTGCGTGTCGGCGAGGGCATTTTTTCCCGCCTTCTAAAAGCCTCTTAGGCCGATGCATCAACGTCCGAACGAGGTTTCCCTCCTCCTCTGAGCTCCCCCTCCCCTCCCTCCCTACCCTCCCCTCTCCTTTTATTTGCATGGAAAACTTGACTGGACCTCATAAATTCGAATACCGTTTAAAAAATCATTCCCATCCCCACTGACTACGGGGCGGCGGCGCCGGAAGAGCGCACGAAAGGACGAACGGGGGGGGGGGGACCTCGGTGTGGAATTAACGACAAAACAATGCGGGGGAGAGCACGGCTTGGTTTTGCGTGCGTTTTTTTGTGGGTGAAGAAACTAAAATAGCCTCTTTGTTGGACGAGGCGCCTAGATAAAATATATTTAGCGTAGTGCGCAAGGCAGATAAAGAAAAATGAAAATGAGAGGTTGATGAGTGCACGAAATTAGCAGAGAGAACGAAAGTGTTGTATGTAAATGGAGGCAAAAGGAAACAGTCTGTCATTTGGCATTGAAATGAAATATCGAGTGATAAACGGTAGAGAGCACCAAGCGTCGGGTCGGAGAATGGGAATTATATTATTGAATGTTGTTTTTGCAATGATACCCTCGGAAAGTACTCCTGTTGTGAGTATTAAGAAAAACGTTTGCAAGAAAAGAATTTGAATTGTAACAGTCAGTTGATTTCAGAATTTTTGGACGGTAGACTGAAGTGATATTACCGATATTAAAATATATTAACAGACAGAGCGGAGAAAATATTTTATGCCTTGTGTAGATGAACTCTAACCACTGCTTCCAACCCTAAATTCCATGTGAAGGTTCCATTCCCGATGAAGGTTATAGGGGAGAGAAGGTTGAGGATAGAACTTTACCTTGCACAAATAGTCCCACTGCGTGTGAAAAATTTCACATTCAGGCTGTGAATGGTTAGTCCCTTTGATCATCTCTCTTCCAGTTTCCCAGGAAGTTCTCGTAACCGTTGCAGTCACAGTTTGGGCTTGGTTAGGAGTGCCAAGACGCTTACACCAGGATAGGACCCGGGACAGTAGACCTCGCTATCGATTCATCTTACTTTTTACCGGTAACTACATTCAGTCGAGCACCTCTTACGTGAGCGTCTAAATTACGTGAAAAACGCGTTGAACTCCTTCGGCGATAAATAATTTTGTGGGTGTCATAGAAAACGCTACAAAATATACTTGAACATGTTTGGCACAATTTATTTATGCCCGCAGGAGTTTATCTATTTTTTATTTCGTTTCATCGTTGTGTTTAATTTCACTTTGATTTGAATGAATTTAATATTGAATAAAGGGAAAAAAGAACAATAATAGCTTTTGTTTGATGCTGTGAACTGTGTACAATGATGTGGTCGAAAGAAGAATCGGAGAACAAAGAGAGCATGCGCGGAGAGTGAGTAAGGGGCTGAGGGATAGAGAGATAGGCCTCGCCCCATAACCCTGCCCTCCCCCCCCCCAAACCCTTCCCGGCCACCTCTCCCCGTGCAATGGCTCGGCTGGCGCGATTTTCATGGTGAGGAGGAGACCTCTCGCTCTGCTCCCCTCTCCACTCGACATTAGCCTCCCTAATGATGCAACGGGACTGAAAACTTCTTCACGGTGGGTAGTGTAAGGCGTTGCGGACGGGAATTGGGTGTGTTGTGGCAGGAGAGAGGGGGGATGGGGGGTGTTCGCGGGTGGGTGGGTGGATGGGAGGGGATCGCCTTGAGCTCGCTTCTCCCTGCGACCCCCCCTCCTCCTCCCCGGGGCGGCGCGCGGGAGTGAGGGAGAAATGACCGCCTAAGTACACAGCGGGGTGTGAGAGGGGCGGATAAGCTGCGAGGTCCGTGGGAAACGAGTGGATCTCCTCTCCCTGGGCGCGCTCTCTCTCTCTCCTCCTCCACCTTCCCGGCTCATCCTCCTCCACCATCTCCCTCCTCTTCGCAGTTACCCAAGAGGCAGCGCGCAGCGGAGGGGCGAGAGAGGAGGGAGGCGCATTGTTATGCCCGAGTGGATTTACGGGAGTGACTCGGGAAATTTGTTAACCATTTTTTGAACCATTGCGTGGTAGTAAATTTCCTGCGCTCATGTGCCCCGGCCATTTGAGCCTATCAGTCGGATCGAACAGCTTTTTAAATGGTGGCGTCCGTCGGCAGTGGTGTCGGTGGTGAATCTTGGTCTCCTCCGCGCGGTGTCGGATTTACATCTTCGCCTCGGTAGAAGTATAGGGGAAGTCCCAGTTCTCGCTGTTTTTAATTTTTAAATTGGATTCCCCCGTGGCTTTCTTTCACTTGGGATGTATAAATCTCCGATTTTTTTGCTCTATAGACTTTATGGGGCACACGCATCTAATTCATACCTTCCGAGCGGTTTGGGGAGAAAGTGTCCGAGGGGTGTGTTAGAACATCAGCCTTCATTATATAATGTGCGTAAACAAGGAAGTGATCGCAAAAGAATTAGTTTGTGGAGTATTTTTTCAATTATTTTTTTTTAGTGATTACACGTGATTTTGTTAAAATTGTACATTGTAGAAGGGGATAAGGAGTAATATAGTCTAACTCAGCTTATTCCATCAGTGCTGGGTTATATTTGTTTTTCATACAGGGGGTCAGTAAAAATTAGGATCTGCCCTGAAGGCAAGTGTGATAAGACACCGTCTTCTACGTTATATCTGCGTCTATTGGGCTCATCATGTCGTAGACTATTAATTGCTTACGATGGGAAAAATAACTTCGTAATCTGATAGATCGCTCACTTAAAAAAGTCATTATAAATTATTTAGTAAAATAAAGTAATAACAGTTAATTTACACTTTTCTTGTGAGGGATTCTTTCAAAAACTTTTGAAAAATCTTAAAATATTTCACCCATAGAGGTATGCATTTATCCTGACATAGAAATGAAGAGTATTGAAGGCCCAATTTTTAACACTCTCAGGCGTTACTCTGTGGGAGTTTTTCAAAGACAAAACTCTTTGTGTATTCCAAAAACAATAATATACCGGTTTCATCACTACCGGTTTCGCCATCTGCGGCATTATTAGGTAAAACTGCGATGGTATAAATGACATGACCAGAAGTAGTAATGACTTGAGCTTTTGTTGAATTTAAACATTATATTTTCTTGGATAGAAGATTCGGATTTCTTTCACGTGGACTATTTTTTTCTAAATTGGCTTATTGAGCATTCAGCACTAATCTCCATATCCTTCCCATTCACTGTCAAAATCACATGCGTTTTTAGTCGTGTCGTGTCATCCGTCGGACATGGATAATTTCAGATTTTCTTCCGAGCGACGCGACGGGGAGAGGGGTAGTTTAGGTCATTTCCTTCCCCTGAGAATCGGTCCCCCAAGCGGGGGAATTGAAAAGCGGTCTCGGGCTGGTGCGTATTGAGAATGAATCCTCATTGCACTTTCACACCAGTTAGCATTTCAACCTCCTGTTACTCCATGGCTCTCCGTCGAAGAAGGCCGGAAATGAAGTGATTGTGGCTACTCTTCTAATTACCATTTACCTTCCATTTAAGTGCATTATCATTTATGCCTACTTTCAGTCTACGTTTTGCCATCGCCTTTAATTAAATTCTTCCTTTTACTTATTCCTCATTATAATATTATTTAAAATTCATGCATTATTGGAGATCCAACCACTGTCTCTTTCGTGACGAGAGCCCATCGGGCTTGGATTCTCCCTGGAAGGAGAAACGCTTTTATGTGGCTTTATATAGTCGTGCGCCGTATGGTCCCAAATCCCTAAAAATGCCACGCAGATATAATTAAAAGAGAACAGATAATACACCTAAGATTTATCCTGAATATTGATATGAACTCGTGCCGCCGTGAATTGGTGCTTTGTGAGTCGTATGGGTTGTAGGTAACTTGTAATTAGTCGCTTAAATATTCGTGAAATTGCGCTTTTCATGTTCTCTGTTTCCAGATTATTCTGAGAACAGTCTTATATAAATTAATTCCATGCCTCTTATAAATCTGAACCTTTGGGCAATCCTTTAAGTGAAGAATTGGCAGTACCTTGAAGGGTCGTCGTATTCGTATGAACACATTATTTTCCTTTGTTGGAAATGTAGTGAAATATTGAATTTTGGCAGGCTCAGTAAACGTGACCTTAATATGAGGAACTTTCTTCGGCATATCTTATTGCCCTAACCTCACCTGAACCCATTCTAACCTTCCTAACTTTATTTGGAAGCAAAACATAATGTCTTATGGGCCGCCGGATAGTACAGTACGGAAACATTTTTAATGTTGTCGATTGCCATTATCGCACACATTTCGATTATTTTGTTATATTTTTTAAGGAGAGTAGCTTTACACGATTTTCTAGTCATTCGTGACTAATACTATATGTACCGCGTAATTCATTAGTAGCAGTTAAAAATTTCTTTTATTCCTGACCGTCGGCCCTTTTCGTTTCCTGTCCTGTAATATCATTCGTCGTGTTGAAATACCAGATTCCGTTCCAATGGTGCTCGTTAGAAAATCAGACCTTCACCAACCGTCTATGAAGCGAGAAACAACGAGCACTTTAAGATCGTTTGCCGTCCCCAGTTTTGGGAACTGCAGCCGTGTATTCGTCCGCCTGCAACTTACTGTATCAAGATTGGTCGCTGAGGAAAAGGCGCTTGATTAATTATCTCTTTCCGGTCCCGGGTAAAGGAATGCCATCCCGGAGTGAGTGGGACTGGAGGAATTGAGGAACTTAACCAGAATGGCCCCACCCAAGAGGCGAAGCTCCGGGGGAGGAAAGGGGTATCGGGGTTCTGTTGCGAAGCGCGTACCGAGACGGCGGGTGATTCCTCCGCCTTCTTTCCCTTCGTGTTCGGGATCCCCTCACCCGGTCGTGATTTGCCGCCAAACTCCGTCCCACGCCCCTTTTTCCAAGCGCTCCTCCTGCCTCCCCCATCGCTGCATCCTCCTGCCTCACCCCAGCTCATCTGCTGCCCCTCCCCCACTCTCCCGCCACCGCGCCGCTGCGGCCTTGACCAGAAAATCAACGAACCGTGCAACGGTGCGCTCCTATGAGTTACAAGTTTGGATTTCAGCTTTTTATTTCCCACCCCCATCTTCCTCCTTCCCCGGAGAAAGGAGGCAGTGGATGGGGAGACGGGGCGACAATCACACGCCCTGGCCTGCCTGGAGTGAGGCGTGAGAATTGGGATGGTAAAATTGTTTCGTGGCATCGTTCGGATCATGGCGTTGAGTAAGTGATTTCACGAGTCGAGAGCGTCCTTTTGTTTTTTTTTTATTTTCCTCGGTTTCCAGGCGCATAGCTCTCCAGGAATGTAAACTTTACACTTTTATCTCGCAGTGTATTTACGATGCAATTCGTGAGGAATTTCGCACTTGCGCGAAACTCCGTTTAAGACCGACCGTGACGTGAAGGCTCTGTGAAAATGACGGGGAGTTTTATTCAGCTCACGAGCGTGGATACCGCCAGTGTAACGCGAATGACAAGTTAACGGCTGCCAAGGGAAGATCAGATCATTTTTCAGGAGACTGTGACATCATGTAACTCGGATGTTGTTTTATAGGAATTGCCCAACTAGCGGAATTTTCCTTTGAAAACTTACGGCAAGAAAGACTGACTGCCAAGGGCCTATTTTCTTGCGACATTTCAATTTTTAGTAGAAATAAAGGTTTGAATAATCTTTACGCTGCACGCTGAATTTGGACACGTTGTTGTTCCGTTGTAGTTTTGTAGTTCTCCAATAATTATGGCTTAATTACTGAGTATTATTAAGTTCAACCTATGAATCCCAGAATTTTGAATTCAATATTTAATAGGTGATCATCATCAAGGACAATGCGGCGTTTAACTTCATCTGTAAAGTGAGCAATTAGTGTGGAAATATGGCTATAAACTTGTTAAATAGAAGCTAACAGCTGAGGTAAATAATCAAATTACACGAAAAATGTCTTTATAAAAGTTTATTTTTACGCAATTTCAAAGCTTCATAAATATATGTGTGTGCATGTTTATATGTATACATATATGGGTTGCGGTGGTCTAGTGGGTAGAGCGTTGGACTACTGACCGGAGGGTCCCGGGTTTGATTCCCGGGCAAGGCACTCTGGGCACCTGCAGTTCCATTCAAGCTAGTTGATTTTTCGGGTACCAGATCTTCCTGGGAAACCATAACCGGCACAGGGAAAGGAACTGGCCCCCCTACCCTGATGTGTGAGTATTCACACGCCGTCGGGCTTGGTACATGGGTGAGCTCTACCATCACCTACTAAATGTTTATGGTTATATATATATATATATATATATATATATATATATATATATATATATATATATATATATATATATACACACACACATTCAAACACGAAATCCCGCCATACAGCCAACAAATATTATTTCACACATAGAAATAGATATAAGGAAAGATATATACATATGTATACATATATATGTATATAGTTACATTACATGTGTGTGTGTATATATATATACTATATATACACACAAACACGCATTTCCCTACTCGTCTTTTAATGACGCACGCAATTAGTATACAGCACTGGTAAATTAAAATATGAGCACAGTATCCGTTTCATAGTCCTCTTCAGTCCTCCCATAACCTAGTTGATAATTTGTACTTCCTCCTATAATAATGTAAGGAATTTGAGATACAAAATTATTTATAATAGTATTTTTGTAAATGTTTTGTCCTGCAACATGACTAATCACTCAGCGGACTGCTTCAATTAGAGCATTTTCCCTTTTCCATCTGGAAGAGCATTAAATGAAAGAGCAGGCTCATCGATGAGGGATGTATCATGGAATCCAGGGAAATTGGGTGATAAAAACCCCATTTAAGCTGTAACATATTCTTCAATTTTACCTATGAACACTAATTCCGCCTGCACTTCTGATATGCTGCCCATTTGAAACTACCGACATTTATGATGGTGAGAGATGTATTAGAAGCGCAGCGGCCCCCATTTCTGTATGATATCCGTCAGTTTTAGCTCTAATTTATGTATCATAGATAGTTCGCTGCATAGATAGAAGCAAATTAGATGAAACGAGAATATAACACTTTTCGTGATATTCTTAATGAGGAAAGAAACGGTGAAAAGCACGCAGTGGAAAGTCAGTGATCACCAGTAGTTGAGGTACTGCGGAGGTGACTCATTATTTCAGATTTAAATTATTATTTCATTGTATTTGTACAGCGGATTTCATATATAATTCCAAAGCGTAGACGTTCTGAGGAGATGAGGTCTAAAAGTTTCCCGGTGAAGTAATTGCTTTTGCAATCTTCAACTTTCGGTTATCTTTTATTTTGCTTTTTTGTGTTTTCGTCTCATTGTCTGTCAACTTTCACGAACACTATTTAGATGGATGATTGTCAACGTGTCGTAATCTAAGGTTGTTCGTCTTATCTAATTTCTTATTCATCGTCAAAAATGGAAACACTATCTCCACTACCTTGTTAAAAAGAGAACGCTTGGAAACTAACGCCCTCTCGTCACTCCATCAACATGTATTATTAATCCGTGATTCCCGTGGTTATCATATCCGCCTTCAACTTCTGGCACAAAGTTTCCATCACGTCACTTTCTTTATTAATAACGCCTGCTATGAACTCACCTCCTAGCTCATGCCGCCAGCTTAATTAAAGTATCCTCCCTATGGGAAACGGCGTCTTAGGAAGATGGAAGAGAGTGACACCCGCGCTTTGAGAAACATTTTTCTTCTCCCCTCATGAAAGAATCTAAAATGTTTAATTCAACGGTTGGTTCTCGCATTTCAACGTCTAGAGTTGCAGAGATTCGATCAATCAATCAATCAATCAGTCAGCTGGTGAGCTAACCAGTTAGGCATCATCGTATCCGCTCGCTCCACCGCTAGCTGCTAAACAACCCCCGTGCAGTGATTTCCACTTATCTTGCGTCCCTCCACAAACGTGATGTCTTCACACCCGCAAGGACCCTTTATTCCCTAATTACATCGAACCTCTCGGGTCTTTTACTTATGGGCTAATATGTTTTCTATTGAGTTTGCTAGAATGCTTGGTGCACTAGATCCTTCGCAATTCATTCAAACATTTCCACGTGAAATAGTTTTCGATGGAGAACTCCTCTAACGTTGGTTACTTTCGGCAATGCACTCATCTGAATTTCCTTTTTAGTAGCGAACATAACCCATTTTCCCATAATTTGTAATGTCTTCATTTTATTTCGGATTCTTTCCTAAGAAAGCTGTCCCACTCAAGATTTACGTGTCATTATCCTAACCCGATATTTCATTGCTTATTTCTTCTTCTCACTAGCATTAATTTTTTATTAGCTGGCGTCGTCGTATGCTGATTTCCTGATGAACATGTTATCCTAGCCAATTATTCCATCGAATCGTCGCATTAAATTGACGGATGTGCTGTAGATGGCTGAATCCGTCTGTTTTTGAGATGTCAATCGACTGAGACCTCAGAAACATGTAATCTCTGATAGATGAGGCCTTTGTGTATTTCTCATAAAAAACTAATGGCTTGTCTACTAAATGCAGCTCTATATCGGCGATATATATAGAAGGCTCAAGGGAGAGGGGGAGAGTGAGGGAGACGTTCCATTTTTTTTAATGGCCCCGGTGCATGTTTATTTTTTCTCTTTCATCTTCGTGTGTAGCCTGTCGATTATTATGTGGGTGTACACATGCTCTGGATTTTGCAACCGCGAGATCTTCCTCTCCCAGTTTCATCCCTGGGGTTTATTAGCCGGACTTTTTTAATCCCTTTCCCACACTTTTCTCATCCCCCTTCCCCCGACGACCCTCCGATCCCCCTCTTGTTTCCCGCCAGGCAACTCAGCGTCGTTCATCCCTCTTCCCCTCCCCTCACTCTCCATTATTTCGCGCAAACCCTCATCCCCTCCCCTCGTGCCCACCTCCGTCCCCCATCCTTCTCTCCTCCCTCCCTCGCCTTGCATGTAATTCTCGTGACTCGCCGCAGTCGAATTTACTCCCACGCACAAGGGGCTCCTCCCCTCTCACTCCGCCTTCTCCCACCCCTCCTCCGCCCAAACGTCTCCACCCTCCTCTTCCCTCCCCCCATTCCAACCCACCCTCACCCCTGCTTCTCCCACTGCTCCCCGCGGCCTCTCCACACCCACCTGTTCGTGCCTCGTTCTCACGAAGTCACCGAGGAAGAGTTCATCCCACATCCTTCTCTCCCTCTCTTCCCTTCCACCTTCCCTCCTCGATTCAGTCACCTCTCTCTCTCTCTCTCTCCCTGGCTACTCTCATCCTCCCGCCCTTTCCAACTGCCCGTCGCCTTCCTCTCTTCACTCGCCTCTTTCTGCCGTGCCCATAATTTCCCCTGCATATCACACAGCCTTGCCTTTGCCCCGGGATTCACGTTTCACGCCGCCTCAAAAAGGGATATCCATCCACCGACACCGAAAACCCCTTCTCTTTCTTCCTCTCCCACACCTTCAAATCTCTACCCAACCTTTCACTCTCATCCTTTCTGCTTAGTTCCCTCCTCACAAAAAATCCCTCTCCAATCGCCGTCCACATTTTTTTCAATATCGAATTGTCCTTTGCTACAGGATCTTTACTTCCGCAATTATAAATTGCCTCCGGCTTCGATACTCTCGATTCCGGGTCATGTCGTTCCCTCCCACTGATTGCGTAAAAAGCACTACGGATGCGTCGTTGTTCGGATGATTGTTGGGAAAGTGTTTTTTGAAGTTGTCTTCGAATTATAGTGGTCGTTAGAGGTGTTGCTGCCAAACCCAAAGTCCCGCACGATGCTACGCTTGAAGCGTGAAGTCGGCGAAGAGTCTCTTGCCTAGGAACACTCGCAACGTTAAGCTAGAGTATTTTCGTAACAGCAACTTTGGAATGTTGCGGATTTCATCATTTTATTGCATTTTGAAAGTTAACGTCATTATTGCATCTAGTTTGATTTCTTCCTCCTCCAGAGTTGAACAACCTGGAAGAGTTTTGTAATGCATTCGGCATTAAAAAAAACACGGAGGGAAATATATCCTGAACATAAAAATGTAAAAGGAAACTTGAAGGCGTGGTCTAAGGCCACCAACATCTTGTTTTCCCCGAGCATTGTGAAATCTCTTTCTCTCCCACTCGGGGCGTCCTCGGCTCTCCCTAATCTTTATAGCGCGAACTCATTCCTTTTACCCCCTCGTGGAAGTATCCCATTCATTTCCGTCGCATTAATAAAGAACCATTCGACTACCTTAAAGACGGATTTCGTGTGGACCAACTTTCTCGGTGAGTCGTGACGGTCCCCGGAGTCGGAACGTTTACAAACCGCGGCCGAATGAATGTCAGAGAACGTTAGACAATCACATTCCGTGTAATTTAATTTCACGGCGATTATGCACGGCTTTCCGAGAAGTCCCGCTCCGCTGCACGGGTGGGGGGCCCGGAATTCTGTCTGCAAAGCCGAAAACTCTCGTTCGTTCCCCGTCGTTGTTCATCTCTTTTTCTCATTCTCTTTTTCGCTCGCACACCTCTCCGAGACGGATTTGCCTTTTTGCGTAAACGTGCGTCGACTCGTAGGGTTGTATGACTCGTACGAGTAATTATAGAACGAGGAGAGGAGAATGGGGATGCGTTATATCGGATTCCCTTTCCGCCGTTGTCACAGCACGATTGTGTGATTGGAGCCAATTCCTCCTCCGAGGGGGAGGAGACTCTCCCTCCCTCCCTCCCTTTAATTCGTCTTCGTTGGAAGGGAGAGAAGTAGACAGGGATATTCATCCCTCACCCAAACTGACATTTTGCATTCCTTCTCACGCCTCGCCTTCTCCCCACCCATTTCGACGCCACACCTCAGTCACTCCCTGTCAACTCTCCCTCCATCAATAGTTCACACAGAGCGCAGCTTGCTTTTCATGCTTCATCTGTTGGTATCCATGCGTGCGCTTCTTTCTCCCGTGCGCAGTTTGTCATATTTCTTCTTCCTTTCACTCCTCTCGCATAGACTTGGCATCTTGTCTATCCCTACGCTTTGACCCGCATACACCAACACAATGCGTTCTCTTCTCCTCATTCCTTCCTCTCCATCTCCCATATTTTCAAATCCCGTTCTGTTCAAATTATTGCCGCTCGCCATCTCCCATGCAACATTTATTGTCGACGGACCCTTTACTGATGCTGCGCTCCGGAACAACAGGTTTTCTGACACTGTTGCTTACAATATGGTTTGTTTAGTCATCCCCTTCTGCCGGTTGGCTCGTCCTATGGAAACGTCCGGATGAAGAACCCTTCAGATAGCGAAATACTATGTCGTAGAATGATGGTTTCATTGACGACGGAAGGTTTGACGTTCAAACATTATATGGAAAAGACTTTGAAATTTAAGGTAATCGTTTGCATGTGCAAATGAAGGTCGGGAGTCAACGACCGGGGTTTGTTTCTCATCGCCGGGAGTAGCATTCCGTGGAATGTCTTTTCCTATTCTACGAGTTATGGAGGGAGCAGTGTCAACATAGCACAGCTTCCGTGGGACTGAACACTAACTCTAATGGCGCCTTTCATTAGAGAAAAATTTCATAGGTTCTCATCGTCATGGTTATCTTTATATTTCATACCACCGCACTAATTGCCTCCGTTTCCTTCTCAAAGAGAGAAGGAACTCGCTCATGGATCCCTCCAAAATTCACTTCCTGTGACTGCTAAATAATAACTTCCTGACTCAGTAGGGGAGTACTTGCCCAAACCGTTTTAACAAGGTGTGCATGCGTATTTCCGTTTCTTATGGGCTCATTCACTGGAGACAATCTCTATAATTATCACAATAGCTTTGCTGCTCTGTGCTTTTGGATTAAATCAGAAATTACGGTGTTTTTTTATGAATTGGTATGAAGTTTTCTGCCGTCCTATTCATTTCCTTCCGTTTGTGTCATCTCTGATTCGGTCTCACGTCCCGCTATTTCAAAATGGTTTCTTCCGTTGCATCCCCGACGAAGTTAATTAGGAATTCAATCCGCGGACCGTAGTATTCCTGAAAAAAATAAAACTCTGGGGTGCTCCGCCGTTATTATTGCGTTCCCCCGTCGCTGACTTCTCCTGATTTTCCCCTCCCCCTCTCGATGCGCTTTTTTCCCCGTCCTCCCTCGACAAACTTTTGCCGCAAACATTGCGCGTTAAGCTCCTTTGCATCCCCGACGCGAGTCGCCTTTCGTTTCCAGGGACTCGAAACACGCGAAGGCGCGCATTCCGCATATTCCCATAGTCATCCCAACTGATTGCCTCTTCTCTCTCTCTCCCTCGCACGACACCCCCTCCCCCTCCACTTTCGTACCCCTTCCCCCGTAAACCTTTCCCCGACCCCCTTCACACCCCCCACACCCACAAAACCTTCATTTCTCTGAATCGTCGGTGGTTGTTGCCTTCGGTTGCCGTGGTGTTGTCAATCTGATGAGGGGTGGGGGATGGAGGGAGACGGGGGTGAAGGCATGAGGGAGGATTAAGCGCCGAAGCTCCTTCTCTGCCTCCCAACCTCCGTTTCCTCAATTACTCCCGCCGCCGCCACTGCCATCTCTCGTAAGTATCAGACAACCAACTCTTCTTTTCCTCTCTATCGCTTGCGGTTCCCTCTCTCTCTCGCTCACTCACTCTTCTCTCGGCTGCCGCAAAACCCCGTTCCCGTCCTTAACGACCCATTGCGAATGTGCGTGGTGGGAGTTGAGTGGAGAGATGAAGGCAGAGAGAGAGATGAGGGAAAAAATCTGTTTTTAATTCGCTTTGCGTCTACCCACCGCGCTACTCTCCCTCCGCCTAGTCCCCCCACAAGGCCTCTGCTCACACGCTTGGGGTCGTTTGCACAAAAGGGTTGCGGTGAAACACCTGCCGTCGGGTGGCTGCGCTTCTTAATTTCTTGTTTAAATGCGATTAAGAAAAGTGTTCAAGGCTCTTTTTTCGTCTGCCGTTTCGGTTACGCCCTTTATAAGAAGAAGCAGGTAGGTACCTGCCTACCTTTGTTTAAGGTTACGCAAGTCATGTGTCATTACAACGAAAATATTACTGGGCGTGACGATAATTTTGCCCAAGTCCTCCCGAAGGTTGAGTAATGTAAATGCACGCGATGCAGTTTTGGCGCGGAAGGTATCATGAAAGCCAACTCCAGGTGCAGCTTCACGGTATTCATTATAGGAAATCAACCTAATTTCAATTTTAGAAGCCATTAATTTTCACCCGACCACAATTTTCTCCTCAATAAAACATATTAGCATATATTTACGTGTAGTATGTAATTTTTTAATAACGGTCAGGATAGTTTCACTTCCAGTTTGAAGAATACCGGGACATCGTAGACGTGAATGAAGAATTATCGAATGAATATCCGTTTTTATAGTTTGCAAGCTCTATTGGCGTCATTCGAGCCGGTTCAGCCATATCATTTCCAAATAGTTCAGTTCGAATCTCAAATTTAAACCGTTATCGTGATCAATTCACTACCTGCGGTAATGTATTTGATCTTTGTCCACACCATCTATTTCCGCATTTATCGGTGCATTATGTAATTTAAATCGTCGCACTGGATAAATGTAAGTTCTCTCTCCTTTGAAGTAGTACCTTCCTGAAATCTGGGAATCGTAAGAAGCATGCCACTCGAAACGGTCGGCGTTGAAATTGCAATCGTTAAGTAACGGCCGCCTTATCTCAGGGCGCATGTTTATATATTTTTTTACGGATCAAAATACCAACCAAGTCTGCTGGATGTTTTTCAGAGCTTTCCCGCGGAGACCTTAACCTTATACGCAACAATGCTCCGAGGCAGTTCCCAAGAGGGCACTTCGCGCCCACGCAATCCCTCTGCCTCCCCTCCCCCACCCTCTTCTCGTACCCTTCCCTCTCTCTTCCTCCCGACCCCTTCCCCGATGCCTCCCACCTCAGCCCCTCCCTGCCTCCACGCCCTCCTCCACCACCAGACTTCTATCCCACGCTGTGAGATACAAATCGAGATGACGAACCGATCGTGCCTTGCGTCAGACGACTTTGAATTCACTGCCTACCTCCCTGTCCCTCTGTTTGTTTGCTACGGGCACTCTTTTTAGAAAACCGTCGACGGACGCTCGGAGTGCGTCGATTTGAATATGTAGAATCCTTGTTTCGGCGAATTGAACGGAGAGGACAGGACGGCGGTGGTCGAGCTATTATTGGCTCGCTGAGGAACTGATCAGGGCGAGGTACTCACGGTGGCGTGGCGCTCCGGCGTGGGGAAATGGAGGAGGTAATGGCATTGCTCGTGCCAATTACCGTCTGTACATCTACGGAGTGGACCGAACAACTATGAGACAAGACCCTCCATTTTCCGTTGACATTTTATGAGCATTCCGCTAATTATTACCTTCCCTATAAGATTCAACAAATTAGACATTTTACGACGGGGAATATCAAAATATATGTATACGTTTGTGGGCAAATAAATTGCATAGGCATATGAATGTTTCTCCCAGGTAAGAGATAAAACACTGAGTAATTTATTTGATAACATATTTCATTTATATATATATATGTATATATATATATATATATATATATATATGTATATATATATATATATATATATATATATATATATATATATATATATACAGGTATAAATTCAAACGCGAAATCCCGCCATACGGTGAACAAATACTATTTCACACATAGAAATAGAAAATGGAAAGGGGATAGGAAAACACATAAAAGACTTTTTTAATATTTTATTTTTAAATATATATATACATATATATAAAACATCATATAAAAGAAAATATATGTTATATAGGTCGCGGTGGTCTAGTGGGTAGAGCGTTGGACTACTGACCAGAGGGTCCTGGGTTCGATTCCTGGGCAAGGCACCCTGGGCACCTGCAGCTCCACCCAAGCTAGTTGATTTTTCGGGTACCAGATATTCCTGGGAAACCATAACCGGCACAGGGAAAGGAACTGGCCCCCCTACCCTGATGTGTGAATATTCACACGCCGTCGGGCTTGGTACATGGGTGAGCTCCACCATCACCTACTAAACCGACCTTCGGATTGATTACTGTGTTTATGGTTTTTTTATAAAATATATGTATATATATTATATATATATATAATATATATATATATATATATATATATATATATATATATATATATATATATATATATATGCTCGTATATAATATTTACTCCCCACGTAAACATTCACAAAGGTTAGATATTAACTTTCAAGTCATCTATTTGATAGCTTTAATTATGTTTGTCCTATGGACTACAAGGGATGTAAAAACTCTGTATAATTTATGCTCTTGTCACCCACTGAATCTATCTTAAAAGGGCGTTACGCATCCTACATATTAGTTAATGTTACTTTTCCGCGGACCGCAATGTATCAGGACTAGAGTCTAGAATTTTCTCCATCTAGAAGGGGGAAAGTTAGGAACATTTTCAAAGTTATCGAATCTTACGTAAGAATTTTGTCCAAAAATGGAAAGACAAAAAAAAATCCCGGGGACATTTCAGTTTCCAGGATGACGGGGTCGCGCCGAAGGCTGCAGAGGGTTCACTAAAACCTTTTCCCACCCACCCGCCCGCCCGCCCATCCTCGTGAACGACCGACTCTTGGGATACTTTTCTCCCGATTTTTGCATCACGCAATTTTCTGCCCGGGTTCCTTCCCCTCAAGAGTTATAAATCCGCCTGGGGGCGTCGCGCGAGGGACCGTGGGAGAGGGGCTGTGTGAGATGGGTGTGTCCTCTGGAAGTAGAGGAGGGGGGGTCAGTGGGAGGGAAGGAGGAGGCAGAGATGATCGACCATGGTCTCGAGAATGGGGGACGATAAAAAAAAATCTCGCGTCCTCATTCCCATCACTCTTTTGCCCCCCTCCCCTTCCCTATATATTTCCCGTTCGCCGTAACACCCTCTTTTGTTTCTCCATCTCTAACCCACCCCCTCCTTCTTTCTCCTGGCACCGGAGATTGACGACTTCGATTCGATACACAGTAAAATCGATCCTTTCGAATTTTGGCTTCAGATTGTTATTTTGCATCGGATTTTTATATAATCTTCCAGGTCGGTTCAATCTCATCCCGAATCGATGCATGTCGATTCGGATTTGATTCGTCTTTTGAATGTGATCGCTTGAATGTTATGAATTTGAATTTCGCGTGATAAGAAGGAAACCACCTCTATTAGGAAATTTTTAATTTTTTTATCTAGGTTGTTTAGTCAACTGATAAACTCCTGTTTCCTTTTCATTTTTAATGTTTTTTTTCTTTTTATTTAACATAATTAACACCGAGAGG